>PVLA01015528.1:0-24827 GCA_004027455.1 Hydrochoerus hydrochaeris
ACAAAGATTCAGCAATATGGTCATCTATTTTACACACTCAAACATACATGCAGTTATATCCCTTAGAGCACTTTCTTTTCCTCTCTTTTTTACAATAGCAATTACACATTTTGGTTTTATTACTCTTGTAGTTCTTATTTACTTTTTACACTAGAGACACAATATGATATTTATAAATATGATTCTTATTTATTTCACTGATGAGGATAGTCTCAAGTTGTCTCCATTTGCCTATGAAGGCCTCAAGATCATCCATTTTTATAGCTGAGTAATATTCCATTGTATAAAAAAGCCACATCTTTTTCATCCACTCTGCAGTTGATGGGCATCTTGGTTGTTTCCAGGATTTAGCTATCACAAATTGTGTGGCTATGAACATGGGTGCATATATATCACTGTGGTATGAACTTTGGGGAAAATACCCAGTTCTTTGGGGAAAATACCCAGGAGGGGGATAGCTGGATTGAATGGGGATTCCAATCCTAGTCTTCTGAGAATTCTCCATATGGATTTCCATAATGGTTGCACCAGTCTACATTCCCACCAACAGTGGAACAGTGTTCCTTTTTCCCCACAGCCTCGCCAACATTTGTTATCAGTTGATTTCTTGATGGCAGCTATTCTTTCCGGAGTAAGGTGGAATCTCAATGCTGTTTTAATTTGCATTTCTCAAATGACCAGTGATGGTGAACATTTCTTCATGTATTTATTTGCCATTTGTATATCTTTCTCTGAGAATTGTGTGTTCATCTCAGATGCCCATTTTTGGAGAGGGTCTTTGAATTTGGGGAGCTTGATGTTTTCAATTCTTTATATATTCTAGACACAAGTCTTTTGTCTGAGGGGTTGCTGGTTAAAATTTTTTCCCACTCTATGGGTTTTCTTTTCACTCTATTGGTGATTTCCTTTAAAGTGCAGAAACTTTTCAATAATGTGAGATCCCATTTGTTGATTCTTTGAAGTGTTTCCTGTGCAGGTTGCATTTTGTTCATAAATTCTCTGCCTACCCCTATGTCTCCAAGACTTCTACCTACCTTGTCTTCCAGTAGATTTAGTGTTTCTGTTTTAATATTAAGGTCTTTGATCCATTTAGACTTTAGTTTTGTGCATGGTGATATGCATAGATCTAGTTTCAGTCTTCATCATGTAGAGAGCCAATTTTTCCAATACCATTTATTAAAGAGACTATCCTTCCTCCAGTGGACATATTTATCCCCTTTGTCAAATATCAGGTGGCTGAGTGTCTTTGTAGTTATGCTTGCATCTTCTAATCTGTTCCATTGATCCTCAGGTCTATTTCTTTGCCAGTACCAAGCTGATTTGATCACTGTGGCTTTATAGTACTGTTTCAAGTTAGGAATTGAGATTCCTCCTGCCTTGCTTTTGTTGCCTAGAATTGCCTTTGCTCTTCTAGATTTCTTCTGTTTCCAAATGAATTTTAGTAGTGTTTTATCTAGATCTGTGAGGTATTTTAATGGTATTTTGATTGGGATTGCATTAAATCTGTATAATAGTTTTGGGAATATAGCCATTTTCACAATGTTGGTTCTTCCTAACCAAGAGCAAGGAATGTCCTTCCATTTTCTAATATCCTCTTCAATCTACTTTTTCCAACATAGTATAATTTTCAACATATAGGTCTTTTACATTTTTAGTTAGGTGGATTCCTAAGCATTTCATTTTTTTACATGTTATTGTAAAGGGCGATGTTTCCATAATTTCTCTCTCAGTGAGTTTTTGTTTGTGTACAGGAATGCTATTGATTTTTGAGCATTGACTTTGTATCCAGCTTCACTGTTGAACTTGTTTGTTACCTCTAGCAGTCTTTTAATTGAGTGTTTTGGTTCTTCTATATAGAGTATCATGTCATCTGCAAAGAGTGATAATTTAACTTCTTCCTTTCCTATCTTTACTCCTTTTATCTCTCTCTCTTGTCTGATTGCCCTGGCTAGTGTTTCCAGAACTAAGTTGAAAAGAAGTGGTGAGAGTGGACATCCTTGTCTTGTTCATGATTTTAAAGTGAAAGCTTTCAGTTTTTGTCCATTTAGTATAATGTTGGCTGTTGGTTTGTCATAGATGTTCTTTATAAGGTTGAGGTAGACACTGTATTCTGAGTTTCTGAAGGGTTTTTATCATGAACATGTGTTGGACTTTGTCAAAAGCTTTTTCTGCATCTATTGAGATGACCATGTGGTTTTTGTTTTTGGCTCTGTTGATATGGTGTATTACATTTATTGATTTGTGTATGTTAAACCATCCCTGCATTTCTGGAATGAAGCCCACTTGGTCATGATGTATAATCTTCGTGATGATTTGCTGCATTCTATTTGCCAGTATTTTGTTGAGAATCTTTTCATCAATGTTCATTAGTGAGATTGGCCTTTAGTTCTCTTTTTTGGTTGCATCTTTCTCTGGTTTTGGTATCAGAGTAATACTTGCCTCCAGGAATGATTTAGGGAGGATTGTTTTTTTCTCAATTTCATTGAAAAGTTTAAGAAGTACTGGCATGAAATCTTCTCTAAATTTCTTGTAGAATTCAGCTGTGAATCCATCAGGACCTGGACTTTTCTTTGTTGGTAAGTTTTTAATTACATTTTCAATTTCAATAGCTGATATTGGGTTGTTCAAAATTGCTATATCTTCTTGGTTGAGCTTTGTAGTTCATATGTTTGTAGAAATCTGTCCATTTGCTCTGTGTTTTCCACTCTATGTGAGTAGAGATTTTCAAAGTAGGTATTCATGATCTTTTGAATTTCCATGGGATCTGAAGTAATTTCTCCCTTTTCAGTTCTTATTGCATGAATTTTGGTTTTTTCTTTCTTTCTCTTGATAAGGTTAGCTAGGGGTTTGTCAATTTTGTTTATTGTCCCAAAAAACTAGCTTTTCGATTCATTAATTCTTTGTATTTTTTTAGTTTCAGTTGTATTGATTTCTGCTCTAATCTTTACAATTTCCTTTCTTCTATGAGCTTTGGGTTTAGCTTGCTCTTCTTTTTCTAGATGCTTGAGATGGAGCATTAGGTTGTTTATTTGTGCTCATTCTGTTTTCTTGATATGACAGTTTATTGCTATATATTTCCCTCTTAAGATGGCTTTCATTGCATCCCACAGATTACAGTATGTTGTTTCTATATTTTCATTGAATTGTAGATATTGTTTTATTTCTCTTTTAATTTCATCTGTAGCCCACTGGTTGTTCAAAAGGCTGTTACTTAGTTTCCATATATTTATGCAGGTTTTACAATTTATTTTTCCATTAATTTCCAATTTCAGTGCACTATGGTCAGATATGATGCATGGTATGATTTCAATAACTTTGCATTTACTTAAGAATGTTTTATGGGATAATATATGGTCTATTTTGGAGAATGTCCTATGCACAGCTGAGAAGAATGTGTATTCTGATGTGGTTGAGTGGAACACTCTGTAAACATCTATTAAGTCTAATTGCTCACAAGTATGCTTCAGTTCTGTTATTTCCTTGCTGACTTTTTATCTAGTTGATCTATATCTTTGTGACAATGGGCTGTTAAGGTCTCCTGTTATAATTGTGTTCTTGTGTATTTGGTTTTTTGTGTCCATTAGTATCTGTCTTATATAGTTGAGTGCTCCTGTATTTGATGCATATATATTTATAATTGTTAGTTCTTCCTCTTGAATTTTACCACTAACAAGTATGTAGTGACATTCTGTATCTCTTTGAATCATTTTAGGTTTGAAGTTCACATTGTCTCTAAATAGAATAGCTACCCCTGCTTTTTTCTGGGTTCCTGTTGCATGGAATACTGTTTTCCATCCTTTGACTTTTAATCTATGAGTTTCCTTTTGGGTCAGATGTATTTCTTGTATATGGCATATTGTGGGATCCTGTTTCTTGATCCATTCTGTCAATCTGTTTCTTTTTATAGGTGAATTGAGGCCATTTATATTTATGGATAGCACTGATATGTACTATCTCGACTTTGCCATGTTATGTTCCAGTTGTTTCTTTCTGCTTTTCCTCTTATTTAATTGCTTATCCTACCTGGACGTTTCTTTCTCTTGTTGTTTTTTGGATTATGGTCATTTTTATCTCTCTCTAGTATGTCCTTCAGTACTCTTTCTAGGCTTGGTTTGGTGGGCATGAATTTCTTCAGTTGTTCTTTGTCATTGAAGTATCTTGTTTCTGCATTAAATTTGAATGAAAGTTTTGCTGGGTACATCAGTCTGGGTTGAAGGTTGTTTTCTTTCAGGGCTTGAAATACCTCTCTCCAAGCTCTTCTTGACTTGAGGCTTTGTGCTGAAAAGTCTGCCTGATTCTAATGGGCTTTCCTTGATAGGTGAGTTGTGTCTTTTCTCTGACAGCTTTTAATATTCTGTTTTTATGCTGTATGTCTGAGATCTTAATTATTATGTGTCTGGGTGTGGATTTATGTTGATTGTAACTGTTTGGTGTTCTATATGCCTCACTTATCTGCATATCAGATTCTTTCCCCATGTTGGAGAAATTTTCTGCTATTATTTCTGTAAATACGTATGTCATTTGCCTGGATTCCTGTATCTTGACTAATGCCCGTTAGTCTTACTGTGTTGCTCTTGGCATCATCATAAAGTTTCTGGACTGTCATTTCATGCTGCATTGTCATTTTTAAAAGTTCTAACCTTTCCTGATCACTTACTGTGATCCTGTTCTTAAGGTCTGAAATCCTATCCTCAGCTTCCTTTAGGCAGTTTTGCTTGCTTTCAATAGAATTTTTGTTTCTTGAATGTCTTTTTGAATTTGTTTCATGAATTCTGCTTTTTTTCTATATTGTTCATTCAAAGTTTCAATCAGTTTCCCCTGCTCATGTACTTTTTTCTCTAGTTCTTCTTTAGCTGCATTCAACAACTCCTTTACTAAAGTTGTTATTTCTATCTTTACATGGAAGAGTACTTCTAATTTGATTTCTTCTATAGCCTGATGCAGTTGCTTTTTTATTTCACTGCCTATCTTTTCAGAGATTCCTGGGTTGTTATTTTTGGGGTCCTCTATTTCAATTTCTCCTATACCTGCTTCTGGTAAAGTATATGTTTGAGAGTGCATTTTGGTTTTTCGTTTTGTCAATTTCACTCTGCCTGGTGTTTTCTATGTGTAGGAGGGGTTTACATACACTCTTTTCAGACACGCCAAAGTCTTACAGTTAGTTGGAGGGGGTTTTACTACTGGCCCTTTTTATCCCCTGTACATCTCTGTTTTAGGGGTGTACTTACCAGATTGATACAGTCAGTCCAGTGTAGTCCAAAGTTCACCACCTGTGTGCAAAGTTCCAAATTTTATCACACTAACTGGATACTGCTGAGATCTTTTGATGCTCCAGGTGGGAGGGCGGGCCCATCTGTAGCAGTCCAGGGCAGTTTTCAGTCTTGGGCGTGACTCCTCCATGTTCCCAGTGGCAGGGCAGGCCCACAGAGGAGGTTCTGGGTAGCCTACCCCTGAGGTGGGCTTGCATTGAGTTCCAGGTGGCAAGGTGGGCCCTTGGTGGAGCTTCTGGGCAGCTTACCCCTGATGCAGGCTTCCACTGAGTTTCCGCTAGCAGGGTGGGCCTTTGCCTGATGCAGGCTTCCACTAAGTTCCCGGTGGCAGGGCAGGCCCACGGTGGAGGTTCTGGGCAGCCTACCCCTGATTCCTTTTTATTTTAAAGAGATTTTTCCTTTCATGATCATACACTGCCAACTTGTCTTCAAGTTTTGATAGTCTATCCTCCGTTTCTTTGAAGGAGTTTTGCCAGCCTTAAATGGAATTTTTAATTTCCTGGTAGTCTCTTTGAATCTGCTTCATATATTGTATATTTTCTTTATATTCTTTATCAAATGTCTCTCTCCTTTTTTTGCATTTCTCCCTTCTTCCATTTGTATCTTCCTGAGAAATGCTTAGCATTTCTTTTATTTCTCTACTCATATCTTGCTTTATCTGATTTAATATTTCAGTTTTGAGCTTGTCTACAAGGTCCCAAAGATATCTCTTATTGTGCATTGAAGCCATGTCTGATGTTGTGTGTTTGCTGCCCTCAGTGTCTCTTGTTTTTCCCTCTCCTGGATCAGTGCTCTCAGGTTTCTGGGCTGGCAGCCTCATCTTGCCTCTCTGTCCTGTTATGGTCCTGGCTTCCTCCATACATGTGTACCATGCAGGTCCCAGCCCCCTTCCCTCTTGGTCACAGTTCCTCCAAAACATGCTGGCAAGGGACCTCCACCCTCTCCTGCCTGGCCTTGTCACTGAGGTGTAAGCAGGGGCTGCTCATGCTGGCCCCTCCCCACTGGGCCAGCCAAAGTTCAGGAGCCTTCACCAGGTTAGTGTGTGCTAGGCACAATAAATTGATTTGGGATGGCTCGTTGGGTCCCGGCCAGCAGCACAACCCAGTCCAAGCAAATTGCACAAATGTGCTCTGGGGAGGGAGCAACCATTCAGGCTCCTCCTGCCCAATTCCAACATGTCACCCATTTGGTTGTGCCCTTCCTGTGGGAGGGGTCTCATTCCCAGCACTGACCATGGATTAATAAAGGTCCCTTCACTGGCTCCGTTCTCCATTGGGCTCACCAACCCTGGACTTCATCCCTGCTGTGGCTCCTGTGAGTGTCGGTGGGAATGAGTTTGGTTGGCTCTGCCAGCTGGTGCAGATTCAAGCTGGTGCAAATTCAGGCTCGCCCGAACTTGGCACATCACAGAGAAAATGCTGTGTCCCATAATTTTTAGCTGTTCTAGTTGTAGTCCCGATGTGTTTGATGAGCTTTTTTACATTTTAATTTCTTCCTCTGTCAAGAGGATCCATATCTCTCCGTCTGGATCTCTCCAGGATGTCTTATTCTGGCATATGAGTTGTTTCTCCTGGGAGGCTTTGTATTTTGTTGCTCACTGATCAGCCATCTTTAGCTCCTTCCTGCAGATGGTTTAATATAGATAAAAATGCAGCTTTCATTAGAGAAAGAAACCACAATTATATGGGTAGAACAAGTAGAAAAAATTTGTTTCTTCTGCTGGACAGGAGGGAATCAGAATAATTTTGATGATGTATTCACACATATTAATGCAAATAGGAGTGTTAACACAGCCAAGAACAAGAATAATTGCTCTATAATCTCTGTGTTAGAGCAGGTAATCTTCAGGATGGGAGCAGTATGACAGCCAAAGTGATTTATGACACTGGAGTCAGAAAACTTGAGCTCAAAGCCCATGCCAAATGGTAGGATAATGATGACTAGAGTAATCATGTAACAGTCAATAAGGAACTTGATGCAGACTTTGGTATCTGCATCACTATCCATGATGGTGATGTAATGAATGGGTGTGCAGATGGGCACATAGTGATCATAGGACATAGCTGTCAGGAGGAAAAACTCTGTCACTCTTAGGACAATAAGAAAAAACAATTGAGTGGTCTATGCATTATAGATAACAGTTTTGTCCCCAGATGACATTGCTTAAAGGAATCTAGGAATGCTGTGGTAAATAAGACTTTCAAAATGGAGAAGTGGCAGAGGAAAAAAGCACATGGGTATTTTAGGATGGGAATCCACCAAAGTGAGACTGATGATGGTCAGATTGCAAAAAGATAAAACGCAGAATCTGCATGTTCAAGTCATCTGTTAGCCCCACCAGGATGAATGTTGTTATTGCTGTATAATTTTTCTTTGCTTTGTGTGTAAGAATGACAGAGAAATTAGACCAGAGCAGGATTTATCAGCATGAGTTAGTTAAGGTAAGGTCTGGTGAAAATATTAAATATTTACTTGTTAGCTGTTAAAAAAACAATTCTATTAGTAATTATGAACTATGATTGCTGAATAGTATAACTAGAGACAAGACAGAAGGCTCTTATTAAAGATTCTTATTACTAATTTTGACATAGTATTAAATGCTCCTAATTCATTTTTTGCCAGTTGTGCAAGTCTTCACTGAAGATAATAAAATTTTTTTCTGCTTCAGGGATTTTTCAATGTTTAGTCTATCCCTGAAATGCTCTGTTTGCATTCTTTCATGGGTGGATCTTTCTTTTGAGGCTCCCAGTTAAGTATAACTCCACCAAAAATACCTTCCTGGAGAGTTATCTATTTTAACTATGCCAAGCATTATAAAAGCACTGCAAATTATTTATTTTAGAATATTTATTATATGTTGAACTAAATTTTATACTCTCTCTTACCTTATCTCTGGATTTGCCTATTTTACTATAACTAAATGTTCATTTTCTTTTTGTTTTCATCTTCTATTGTCTATTAAGATTCATGGAAACATAGACCATATCTGTTTTATAAAACATCTAAAATTCTGGTAAATCTCTGCTCTGAACATAGTAGGTTCTCAAGAAATTGTTGCTGAATGGGTAAGACCAGTTTGTTCTTGATGACTAATTGATTGATAACATTTTACATTATCAGTCCTTTACATTTTGAGCTTTAAGTCATCAAATATCTCAAATATTGAGATAATTTTAGGAATTATAAAGATAGTCACTTTTAGTCCAATCTCCTCAGATTAAACTAGGCTATTCATATGTGAGCAAGAGTAAATTAAAATTAATCATTGTGGAAATTACTTGTGGTTAAGAGTGAAATCATGGAAGGGGAATTGTGAGTGGAAAATGGTAGTTCAGAAGCAAGGATTCCTGTGGTGTTTATCTTTTTACCTTTTTTTTCCTTTGAAGAAATGTGGCAGAGACTGCTCAAACTTACTCCCTGACTTTCCTCTGAGTGAGTCTATTCAGGTTGATTATAAGTGATAGTGGCTAACAGTGTGGGTGGAGGGGATAAGGTTTTGAAATCTAGGCTAGCCATTTAATGACTAAGAAACCTTGGAAAATTCAGTAATATGCTCCATTTCCTGGTCAGTGAAATGCAAATACTAATCAAATATTCTTTGCAATTAAAGTAATGTGCAGTTTCTTCATGGGTTATTTTAAATATTAAACAAACTATTCTTTTTTATGTATGTCTGGTACTGAGTATTAAATGCAAGCATCTTACACTGAACTAGATCCCCAATAGTTTTTATATTTTATTTTGAGACAGGGTCTTACTAAGTCACTAAGTCACCCAGACTGGGCTTGTTCTTGCTATCCTTCTGCTTTGTGTTCCCAGAGTATGGGATTACAGATTTGCACCACCACACCTACCTACAAAATTGTTTAAGTCATTAGCATCATACCTGCTACAGAATCGATATTATATAAAGTCTATGTATTCTTTTTAATTCTTCTTCCAGGCCTTGCTTCTTCTTCTCCTATGAGCAGAGTTTGCATATTATCTTATACTCTCTCTTACCTTATCTTTGGATTTGCCTATCTTACTAAAATTTATTTATATACTTTAACTTTTCTGCTATTCTTAATATCAATTAAAAAATAAGTTTATCTTAAATTATACAAAGACAGTATTTATAGATAGGTGTATTCCAAGTATATGCAAATGACTTACTTTTAATCTTCCATTTTTAATCTACATGTGCATTTGCTAAGGAGATCTGGCATATTCAGAGTGGTATGGCCACAGACATGCTTGCATATCTACATCTATGATATAATTTCCTGCCCAAATTTTAAATTTCAAACATTATTCTTTGGGATATTCATTTCTCATCTCAGTAATTGTAGATGCCATATTCTTTTCTGGGTTTGTCTTAAGATCTCTTCTTTGATTATACTGAGATATTTTCCTTTAGTTTTCTCAATAACTTACCAGAAGTTTCTTTCACACTCTATATATTGCTTTATCTCTTTGTCTATAGTGATCATAAAGGAACAAGAAAGAAAAATCTTAACCAAATGAGTGCCAAGTTACTATAAATAAAGTGTTCAAGGGCTTAAAAGAGCTATATGCATCTTCAGGCATACACAAAATTAGGTAATTTTTCATCTTTTAAACATAGAATATATTAACGCACTATTCTGAAGTTGTCTTATGTAAATATAAAGGAAATATTTCCATATCAATACACAAATAAACCCTAAAGTATTTTTTATTTAAAGAGAAAAAAACAGAAAAAAGGTAGAAATATTACAGAATTTCAAGAAAAGAATATAAACTGTAAGAAATCACTAATAGATAAATTACATATTGTTCTTGTAGAAATAGTTTTTCAAGTTACAGAATTAAAGCACACAAAGTGGACACTCAAGCAGTGAGAGTGCAAACAGATCTGTCCAACAATCCAACAAGAATCTAGAAACATGATTATCAATCCCACAAAACTAAACATACATGCAGCTATATCTTTTATAGCACTTTCTATTTCCTTTTTTACATAGCAATTATACATTTTTAAAATTTTATTTAAAGAGAAGAAAAAAAGCAAAACAGAAAAAAGGGTAGCAACAATATAGAATTCTAAAAGAAAGAAAGAAAAAGAAAAAAAAAGGAAAATGAGAAAAAGCCCAACTAAGAAATCAGTAAGTTATAAATTACATACTGTCATCCTGGATGTGGTTGTTCAAGTTACAAAGTTAAAGGGTACATAGTAAACATTCAAACAGTCAGACTACAAATAGTTTTGCTCAAAGATCCAACAAAGGTTCAGCAATATGGTCATCTATTTTACACACTCAAACATACATGCAGTTATATCCCTTAGAGCACTTTCTTTTCCTCTCTTTTTTACAATAGCAATTACACATTTTGGTTTTATTACACTTGCAGTTCTTATTTACTTTTTACACTAGAAACACAATATGATATTTATAAATATGATTCTTACTTATTTCACTAATGAGGATAGTCTCAAGTTGTCTCCATTTGCCTATGAAGGCCTCAAGATCATCCTTTTTTTAATCAATGAGTAATATTCCATTGTATAAAAATGCCACATCTTTTTCATCCACTCTGCAGTTCATGGGCATCTTGGTTGTTTCCAGGATTTAGCTATCACAAATTGTGCAGCTATGAACATGGGTGCACATATATCACTGTGATATGAACTTTTCAGTTCTTTGGGGAAAATATCCAGGAATTTGGGGAATAGCTGGATTGAATGGGGCTTCCAATCCTAGTCTTCTGAAAATTGTCAGTATGGATTTCCATAATGGTTGCACCAGTCTACATTCCCAAAAGTGGAGTGGTGATTCTTTTTCTTTACAGCCTTGCTAAAATTGTTATCAGTTGATTTCTTGATGGCAGCTATTCTTTCTGGAGTGAGGTAAAAGTTCAATGTTGTTTTAATTTGCATTTCTTGAATGACCAGTGATAGTGAACATTTCTTCATGTGTTTATTTGCATTTGTATATCTTCCTCTGAGAACTGTGTGTTCATCTGAAATGCCCATTTTTGGAGAGGGTCTTTGAATTTGGGGGGCTTAATGCTTTTCAATTCTTTATATGTTCTGGACACAAGTCTTTTGTCTGAGGGGTTGCTAGCTAAAATTCTTTCCTACTCTATTGGTTTTCTTTTCACTCTGTTGGTGATTTCCTTTGAAGTGCAGAAACTTTTCAATAATGTGAGATCCCATTTGTTGATTCTTTGAAGTGTTTCCTGTGCAGTTTGTGTTTTGTTCATGAATTCTCTGCCTATTGCTATGTCTCCAAGACTTCTACCTACCTTGTCTTCCAGTAGATTTAGTGTTTCTGTTTTAATATTGAGGTCTTTGATCCATTTATACTTTAGTTTTGTGCATGGTGATAGGCTTGGATCTGGTTTCACTCTTTGGCATATGGAGAGTCAGTTTTTCAACACCGTTTATGAAAGAGACTATCCTTCCAGTAGACAGACATATTTAGCCCCTTTGTCAAATACCAGGTGGTTGAGTGTCTTTGTAGTGGTGCTTGCATCTTCTAATCTGTTCCATTGATCCTCAGGTCTATTTCTTTGCCAGTACCATGCTGATTTGATCACTGTGGCTTTATAGTACTGTTTCAAGTTAGGAATTGAGATGCCTCCTGCCTTACTTTTGTTGCCTAGAATTGCCTTTGCTCTTCTAGGTTTCTTCCATTTGCAAATGAATTTTAGTAGTGTGTTCTCTAGATCTGTGAGGTATGTCAATGACATTTTGATTGGGATTGTGTTAAATCTGTATAACAGTTTTGGGAGTATGGCCATTTTCACAATGTTGGTTCTTCCTAACCAAGAGCAAGGAATGTCCTTCCATTTTCTAATGTCCTCTTCAATCTCCATTTTCAGCGTAGTATAATTTGCTGGATTCTATTTGCCAGTATTTTGTTGAGAATCTTTGCATCAATGTTCATTAGTGAGATGTCCTATAGTTCTCTTTTTTGATTGGATCTTTCTCTGGTTTTGGTATCAGAGTAATACTTTCCTCCAGGAATGATTTAGGGAGGATTGCTTTCTTCTCAGTTTCATTGAAGAATTTAAGGAGTATTGGCAACAGATCTTCTCTAAATTTCTTGTAGCACTCAGCTGTGAATCCATCAGACCTGGGCTTTTCTTTGTCGGTAAATTTTTAATTACATTTCAATTTCAATAGCTGATATTGGGTTGTTCAAAATTACTATATCTTCTTGGTTGAGCTTTGGTAATTCATATGTTTCTAGAAATCTGTCCATTTCCTCTGTGTCTTCCACTCTATGTGAGTAGAGATTTTCAAAGTAGGTATTCATGACCTTTTGAATTTCCATGGGATCTGTAGTAATTTCTCCCTTTTCAGTTCTTATTATATGAATTTGAGTTTTTTCTTTCTTTTGATAAGATTAGCTAGGGGTTTGTCAATTTTGTTTATTCTCTCAAAAAACCAGCTTTTCAATTCATTGATTCTTTGTAATGTTTTTTTAGCTTCAATTGCATTGATTTCTGCTCTAATCTTTACAATTTCCTCTCTTCTATGAGCTTTGGGTTTAGCTTGCTCTTCTTTTTCTAGAAGCTTGAGATGGAGCATTAGGTTGTTTATTTATGCTCATTCTGTTTTCTTGATATGACAATTTATTGCTATATAGTTCCCTCTTAGGGCTGCTTTCATTACATTCCACATGTTACAGTATGTTGTTTCCACATTACGTTGAATTATAGGTATTGCTTTATTTCTTCTTTAATTTCATCTGTAGCCCACTGGTTGTTCAAAAGGTTGTTATTTAATTTCCATGTATTTATGCAGGTTTTACAATTTTTGGCCATTAATTTCCAATTTCAGTGCACTATGGTCAGATAATATGCATGGGATAATTTCAATACCTTTGCAGTTACTTAAGAATTTTTTATCGGCTAATATATGGTCTATTTTGGAGAATGTCCCATGAACAGCTGAAAAGAATGTATTTTCTAATGTGGTTTGGTGGAACTTCTACTAAGTCCAATTGCTCACAGGTATGATTCAATTCTATTATTTCTTTGCTGACTTTTTGTCTAGTTGATCTATCTCTTTGTGGCAATGGGGTGTTAAGGTCACCTGTTATAATTGTGTTCTTGTATTTGGTTTTTCATGTCCATCAGTATCTGTCTTATATAGCTGGGTGCCCCTGTATTTGGTGCACATATATTTATAATTGTTAGTTCTTCCTCTTGAATTTTTCGACTAACCAGTATGTAGTGACCTTCTTTATCTCTTCTAATCATTATAGGTTTGAAGTTCATGTTGTTTGCAAATAGAATAGTTACCCCTGCTTTTTGCTGGGTTCCTGTTGCATGGAATACTGTTTTCCATCCTTTGACTTTTAGTCTATGAACTTCATTTTGGGTCAGATGTGTTTCATGCATACAGCATATTGTGGGATCATGTTTCTTGATCCATTCTATCAGCTTATTTCTTTTGATAGGTGAATTGAGGTCATTTACATTTATGCATATCACGGATATGTATTGGCTCAACTTTGCCGTGTTATGTTCCATTTGTTTGCTTTCTGCTTTTCCCCCTTGTTTAATTACTTGTCCTACCTGGGGGTTTCCTTCTGTTGTTGTTCTGGGGATTATGGTCATTTTTATCTCTATCTGGTGTTTCTTTCAATACTCTTTCTAGGGTTGGCTTCTGGATGTGAACTTCTTCAGTTTTTCTTTGTCATGGAAGTATCTTTTTTTCTCCATTAAATTTGAATGAAAATTTTGCTGGGTACATCAGTCTGGGTTGAAAGTTGTTTTCTTTCATGGCTTGAAATACCTCACTCCAGGCTTGCCTTGCCTTGAGGGTTTGTGCTGAAAAGTCTGCTGCGAATCTAATTGGCTTTCCTTGATAGGTGAGTTGTGTCTTTCCTCTAACAGCTTTTAGTTTTCTCTTTTTATGCTATATGTCTGAGACCTCAATTATTATATGTCTGGGTGTAGATTTATGTTGGTTGTGACTGTGTGGCATTCTACATGCCTCACTTATCTGCATATCAGATTTTTCCCCATGTTTGGGAAATTTTCTTCTATTACTTCTGTAAATATTTTGGCTATGACATTTTCATTGACTCCTGCCTCTTCACTGATGCCTATTAATCTTATGTTTTTTCTCTTGGCATCATCTTGAAGCTGTTGGATTGTCACTTCATGTTGCTTTTTTATTTTTAAAAGTTCTATCCTTTCATGATCACTCATTGCAATGCTGTGCTCAAGGTCCAAAATCCAATCCTCAGCTTCATTTAAATGTTTTTTCACACTTTGATTAGAATTTTTTGCCTCTTGGATGTCTCTGAATTTGTTTCATGAATTCTGTGTGTTTTCTATATTGTTCATTCAAGGTTTCAATCAGTTTCCCATGCTCCTGTACTTTTTTTCTACTTCTTATTTAGATGTGCTCAGCAACTCCTTTACTAAAGCTGTTATTTCTATCTTTACATGAGAGAGTACTTCTAACCTGATTTCCTCTATAGCCTCATGGAGTTTTTTTTTTATTTCACTTGCTATCTTTTCAGAGGTTTCTGGTGTGTTACTTTTGAAGTCCTCTATTTCAGTGTCTCCTGTACTTGCTCCTGGTGGACTAGATGTTTGAGATTGCATTTTGCTTTTTCCTTTTGCCATTTTCCCTTTTTGAATTAATATTTTGTCCTTCAATCCCATTAGTGTCAACTTTTGGTAGTATGTATCTTGGGGTCCTACTTTAAGGTTGATGTTTATCCAATTGTTGGGTCCCACAATGAATAGGTGGGCCAGTAACCTGACTTCCTGTTGCAGGGCCTGTTTGGTGAGTCCTATATTCTTCTTGGGCTGACAAGCCTAGTAGTATTGATGTAAGTCAACTTTTAGTACCTGCTATTACTTTATCTTCAGGTTATTCCAGGTCACCAGATCTCCCTGTCTATAGTGTTTGTGTTGGCTGAGACCCTACTGTGTCCCTATTTTGTGCCTGTGTGTCTCATAAGCCCTTTTGATTTTCTCCAAGCTGGGGGAGGCCTTCTTGGCACACTCCTCACCCTGCCTGATGTTCGGTGTGCAGGAAGGAGTCACTCTTGTGACTCACCAATTTCTTACAGTTAGTTGAAGGGAGCTTTACTACTGGCACTATTTACCCACTGTATACTTGTATTTTAGGGGCATACTCACCAAACTGACTGGAGCCTACGTAGATCTTCCATTTAGGTGAGGCAGTCACTGAATCTCCCCTCAAGTTAGCACAGTTAATCTGCTGTAGTCCAAAATTCTGGGAGAAAGGGTGGGAGATCTGTCTGGAGTTCCCCGGTCCACAAAGGTTGTCTGGATAAGGCAGGGTCACAGGAGAGGCCAGTGTCTAAGTCTGCCCCAGGTGCCTCTGGCTGGAGTGACTGGGGCCATGAGGTGGTCTCTGCAGAGAAGGTAGGGCCACAGGGGAGGCCCACATCTAAGCTGGCCCGGGGGGCCTCTCTATGCTATTGATTTTTGAGTGCTGACTTTGTATCCAGATATGCTGCTGAATTTGTTAATTACCTCTAGTAGTCTTTTAATGAAGTTTTGGGAGTCTTCTATGTACAGTATCATGTTGCCTGCAAATAACGATAATTTAACTTCTTCTCCTATTTTTATTCTCTTTATTTCTACATCTTGTCTGATTGCTCTGGCTAATATTTCTAGAACTATATTAAATAGGAGTGGTGATAGAGGACATCCTTGTCTTGTTCCTGATTTTAGAGTGAAGGCTTTCAGTTTTTATCCCTTTAATATAATGTTGGCTGTTGGGTTGTCATAAATGGCCTATATGACATTGAGATACATACCATCTATTCCAAGTTTTTGTAGGGTTTTATCATGAATAGGTGTTGGACTTTATCAAAAGCTTTTTCTGTGTCTATGAGATGATCAAGTCATTTTTATTTTTGACTCTGTTAATGTGGTGTGTTACATTTATTGATTTGCATATGTTGAGTCATCCCTGCATTCCTAGAATAAATCCTACTTGGTCATGGTGTATAATCTTCTTGATGATTTGCTGCATTCTATTTGCCAGTATTTTATTGAGAATCTTTGCATCAATGTTCATTAGTGAGATTGGTCTATAGTTCTCCTTTTTGATTGGGTTTTTCTCTGGTTTTGGTATCAGGGTAATACTTGCCTCCAGGAATGATTTAGGGAGGACTGCTTTTATTTCAATTTCATTGAAGAATTTAAGGGATGTTGGCATTAAATCTTCTCTAAATTTCTTATAGAATTCAGTCATGTGTCCATCAGGACATGGGCTTTTCTTTGTTGGTAAGTTTTTAATTACATTTTCAATTGCAATAGCTCATACTGCGTTATTCAAAATTGCCATAACTTTTTGATTAAGCTTTGGTAGTTCACAGGTTCATAGAAATCTGTCCATTTCCTCTGTGTTTTCCACACTATGTGAGTAGAGATTTTCAAAATGGATGTTCATGATCTTTTGAATTTCCATGGGATCTGTAGTAATTTCCCTCTTTTCAGACCTTATTGCATGGATTTGGGTTTTTTCTTTCTTTTTCTTGATAAGGTTGGCTAGAAGTTTGTCAATTTTGTTTATTCTCTCAAAAAAAACAGCTCTTTGACTTGTTAACTCTTTGTATTTTTTGTTTCAATTGTATTAATTTCTGCTCTAATCTTTATAATTTCCTCTCATCTATGAGCTTTGGGTTTGACTTGCTCTTCTTTTTCTAGAAGCTTGCGATGTAGCATTAAATTATTTATTTGTGCTTGTTTCATTTTCTTGATGTGGCTATTGATTGCTATATGTTTTCCTCTTAGGACTGCTTTCATTGTGTCCCAAAGGTTACAGTATGCTGTGTCTGCATTTTCATAGTATTGTAGGTAATGTTTTATTTCTTCTTTAATTCCATCTGTAATCCACTGCTTGTTCAGAAGGTTGTTGTTTAATGTCCATGTATTTATTCAGGTTTTGCAGGGTTTTTTGCCATTGATTTCCAATTTTAGTGCACAAGATCAGATATTATGCATGGGATAATTTCACTCCCTTTGCATTTACTTAAGAATGCTTTATGAGTTAATATATGGTCTGTTTTGAAGCATATCCCTTGTGCAGCTGTGAAAAATGTATATTCTGATGTGTTTGGGTGGAACACTGTATGCATCCACTAAGTCCATTCGTTCACAGGTCTTACTCAGTTCTGTTATTTCTTTGCTGACTTTTTGTTTAGTTGATCTATCTCTTTGTGACAGTGCAGTGGTAAGGTCTCTTATTACAATTGTACTCTTGTGTATTTGGTTGTGCTCTTGTGTATTTGGTTTTTCATGTCCATTAGTGTTTGTCTAATATAGTTGGGTGCTCCTGTATTTGGTGCATATACACCTATAATTGTTAGTTCTTCCTCTTGTAGTTTTCCACTTCCAAGTGTGTAATGACCTTCTTTATCTCTTTTAATCCTTTTAAATTTGAAGTTCACTTTGTCTGCAAACAGAACAGCTACCCCTGCTTTTTTCTAGGTTCCTGTTGCATGGAATACTGTTTTTCATCCTTTGACATTTAATCTATGAGTTTCTTTTTGGGTCAGGTGTGTTTCTTGGATGCAGCATATTGTGGAGTCCTGTTTCTTGATCTGTTCTGTCAACCTGATTCTTTTCACAGGTGAATTGAGCCCATTTATGTTTATGGTTATCACTGATATGTACTGGCTTGACTTTGCCATGTTGTGCTCCTATTGTTGGTTTCCTGTTTTATTCTCTTGTTTAATTGGTTGTCCAGCCTGGTGGTTTCTTTCTCTTGCTGTTCTGTAGATTGTGGTCATCTTTATTTCTATCTAGCATGTCTTTCAGTGCTTTTTCTAAAGTTGGTTTGGTGGACATGAATTTCTTCAGTTGTTCTTTGTCATGGAAGTATCTTGTTTCTCCACTAAATTTGAAAGGCAGTTTTGCTGGGTTCCTCAGTCTGGGTTGAAAGTTTTTTTCTTTTAGGGCTTGAAATACTTCACTCCAAGCTCATCTTAACCTGAAGGTTTGTGCTGAGAAGTCTGCCGTGATTCTAATAGGCTTTCCTTGATAGGTGAGTTGTGTCTTTTCTCTAGCAACTTTTAGTATTCTCTTTTTATGCTATATGTCTGGGATCTTAATTATTATATGTCTATGTAGATTTATGTTGGTTATGACTGTTTGGCATTCTGTATGCCTCACTTATTTGTATGTCAGATTTTTTCCCCATGTCTGGGAATTTTTCTGCTATTACTTCTGTGAACAGCTTAGTTATGGCCTTTGCATTGTCTCCTGCATCCTCATTGATGCCTATTAGTCTTACATTGTTTCTCTTGGCATCATCTTAAAGCTCCTGGATTGTCATTTTGTCCTGCTTTGTTATTTTTATAAGTTCTATCTTTTCATGGTCACTATCTGTGACTCTGTCCTCAAGGTCTGAAATTCTATCTTCAGCTTCATTTAAACAATTTTGCCAGATTTCAGTAGAATTTATTGTTTCTTAGATATCTCTTTGAATTTGTTTCATGGATTCTGCTTGTTTTCTACTTTGTTCATTCAAAGTTTCAATCAATTTGCTGTGGTCCTTTATTGTTTAAATCTATTTCTTCCCTAGCTATGTTGAGCAAATCCTTTACTAAGGTTGTTATTTCTGTCTTTACATAAGACATTATTTTTAATTTGATTTCTTCTGTAGAAGCCTCTTGGATTTGTTTCTTTCCTTCATGTGCTATCTTTTCAGATATTTCTGGTTTTTGACTTTTAAAGTCCTCTATTTTGCTGTTGCCTATTGTTGCACCTGATGACTAGATGTTTGGGATTGCATTTTGGTTTTTCATTTTGTCATTTTCACCTTGTGAGCCAATATCTGGTTATTTAATCCCAATAATCACAACTTTCAGCAGTATGTCTCCTAGGGTCTAACTGTGTGGTTGATGTCTGCCTGATTGTTAAGTACATAGTGACCAGAACCTGCTGGGGTCCTCTGTCTGGGTGAGCGGCCACCAAATCTCCTATCAAACCAGCACTGCCAGACCACTGGAGTTCAAGGTTCTGGGAGGGAGAGTGGGAGCCAAACATTCACAAGAGTGCTTGGTCTAAGAGATTGGGAGGGTAGTTGAGGGCATAGGGCCCATGTGCTGGGTTGTGTGCATGCTCAGTGGCCTGAACCAGGAAGGAACATGGCAATCATCCTCTTTGAGGTGGTTGTGGGAGGGTGCCAATGCACACAGACCCAGGTTAGCTGCCTGAGTGCTGGTGGAGCTCTGTGATCTTCCTCTGCAAGGCGACAGCAAGCGGGGGGCTGCTGAAGTGTGCAGGCATGCCTAGTGGGCTGATCCTGGGTGGAGATCAGTGTTCTTCCTCTGCTCAGGGCTGGTGATGTTTTTGTATCCTCTTAGAGGATCTATTTGTCTGCATGTCTGGTTTGTGACATAACATGCTGTTTCTGTCACTGTTCATGTTTTCCCCACTTCCTTTTCAATCAGGTCTTTATTTAAAATGAGCTGTCTAAGTTTACATCCATCTGTAAGGGATAGAGATTTTTTAGTTTATGCAACAGCCTTCTTTTTTCAGCAGGCTTCTTTTGTGATGGTTTCTTGGTAGCTGCAGGCTTTTTCATGAAGGCTTCTTCAAGGGATTCTTTCTTTTCTTCTCTTCCACAGGCTTTTTGCTGGAAGTCCCCTTCTGTTCCATTTTGGTTGTCCATGCAGCTGCTTTAGTCACACAGATTTTGTAATTCCTGGCCTGGTGGATAATGTTGTTCCAGCACATTATCTTTGCATATGGGTTCAACTTCAGCATGATTCTCAGGTTCTTCAGAGGATTCTTCTTCAGGACTCTGTGATGAATGCTTGCATGGTGCTTGCAAGGCTCTTTGGATCTCGGCACTCTTGTTCAAGATCCTGCTCTGATCTGTGTTGATCATCTTATGCACAGGCAGGTTATAGTGACTCTTGAGGGTGGCACTTGGTTAATTGTTAGGTATTTAATTTTTCCCTGATGGTATTGTGAATAGCATTGTTTTCTTAATTTCTTTCACCTTCAGTTCATCACTGGTATACATGAATACTATTGGGTTTTGTGTATTGTTTTTGTATCTTGCTACATTGCTGAAAAGGGTTATTAATTCTAAGAGTTTTTTGGTGGAATTCTTTGAGTCTTCTAAATATAGTGTCATGTCATCTTCAAATAATCATAATTTGACTTTATGCTTTTCTATATGTGTCCCATTTATTTCTTTCTCTTGCCTGATTGCTCTGGTTAATGTTTTGAGTGTTATATTGAGCAGAAGTGGGGATAGTTGGTATCCTGTCTTGTTTTTGATTTTAGAAGAAAAATTTTCACTTTTTTTATATTTAATGTGATGTTGGCCATTGGTTTGTGAAATACTTTTGAGCCAAACATGTAGCCCAATCTTAGGAATGTCCTAAGCCTTACATAAGACAATCATCAAATTCAGTTTGAGTTTGATTTGGGACAGCACCTTTCTTAAAAATTTATTTCCTTTCTATTTCTATTATTATTATTATTATTGATTTAATGTGCTGCTTTATGTTAAGATATGTTATTTACATTATGCAAAAGCATTATGAATAAATATAGGTAGAAGACATCTCTTTAGATGTGGAAGGGGAGTAAGGAGGAGGCAAATAATTGGGCAGAAATATGGTTGATGTTACAGGGGCCTAATGAGGTCTGTGACAGGGACCAGTGACCTCTTCATTGTGTGCATTTTCTTGTGCTGCAATAGCTGGCTAAGCAGCAAGAGGGCAGTGTATGAGAAAGTAAGAGGCTCCTAGAGAAGATGAGTGTCTCTGAGGTTTCTTGGTGTTGGAAAGAAATACGACTTAAGAGAAATAACTGACATGGAGTGCAGAGTTGGCAAAGGAGGGTGGCCCATGATGAGCAGGACTGGGTGGTGTGTTAGAGTCATGGATTTTGTTTGAAGATTCAAGTTCCAGTTCCATTCTTGCTGGGCAAAAACTTTTCAGTCACTGGGCTGCTTGTTTTTCTGCCACTAAAACCTGAGAGAATTAATACCCACTTGTCCTATCTCTAAGGTTGACATAAGCACCAAAGGAGATAATGCAGGAAAATTCATCAGGTGCTCTATTCACTGTTAGGCTGCAAACTTTTTCTCCTTTTTATAGTTGAGGGACAAAAATAATTGTGGTGTTTTATCACTGTAATTGTTGTTGTGCCACATGGAGATGTTTTCATTTGCAGTAGATAATTTGGAACATTGAAGCTAGGAACCAGGCCTGAGGGAGACAGGAAGATTTAGCTGACTGCAGGGAATCAATTAAAACTCAAACAGTAGCCACTGGGAAAAAGAATTTGTTGACTATTAAGTCCCATCTGTATCAATGATGCAAGTTACTGCTAAGAGTTGTAGAGTAACAGGGATTCAGGGAGATGGAGAGGCCAATCCCTAGGCCATGTTTTCTCTCTTAGCAGCTCTTTACACTTGTGAAATCTTCACTCAGCCATTTTCCATAAAACAACAGCAACAACAGAACTTGGCATAAGAATGTCCAGAAGTTATGGTCTCAGGGTAGATTACTTTCTCAGCCTCATATGTTTTCTCATGATCTTTAGAGAAGTCCTGAGCTACCATTTAAGGCTAGTTTTATCTTAATGTCTTTATGGCCTGGGCAGCAGCCACTGGCCCCTTCTCTCATTTCCACAGCATCCTTCACTTCATTTTTCCTGTTCATCATTTCCCCAGTCCCCTCCACTAACACCACCCCTGGACATTGTAGCACCCCACTTGTCTGGAAACACTCCTTAGGGTGAGCAAGACTCTCCAGTGCCTGAATGAACACTTGCATAGCACTGTGGCCTTTGTCCTGTGAGGCCTCACTCCTTGTCCTTAGCTGATATGGCAGATGCTCAGTGAAACTCAGGGCACTGATACTTCATGGGGCATCAGAAAAGTTCTGTATGACTCTGGCTATGATTTGTTCTGTCCTGGAAATTATTTGCTCCTAAAATTTGCTCCTAAAACATTAAGACTGCTTTTTCCCTAGGACCGCATACATAACACTGAGATCTGCTGCTGAGGTAGGAGCATGGACCAGGCTCTGTCCTGAGGAAAGTAGGACTTGTGACTTAAACTCTATTTTTGGGATATATGATCCCCTACTGGCCACATGTGGCACTCTGAGCCTTGAACACTGGTTTTCAAGGAAGTAAGGGAATGTGTACCCACCAAAGCACACTTGGTTCTTCAGAGGCTTGGTTGTGATATCTTATACCACCTGATGGCCCATTCCTTCTCCTACACTTTGGTCACTGTCTCTGACTTCAAGCTCTGTGTGACAGGTGCTGATTGGAGCAGCTGCTGTACTGGTGCAATTGTTTTACAGCATTCTTGGATACACTTCCTATGGATAGATTGCCCCTGTGCACATGCACACACACACACACACACACACACACATAGGTTGATGCATGTGCACAAAACAAGGCACACAGCAGTAGATGGGGTGGTGGAACAGGTCTTAGTGAAAGTAGTAGACCAGCAGTCTGGAGACATACTTGCAGCACTGTGACTACTAATGATTTGAAAAATAAAATTCCTCTCCTCTTTTGTTTCCTCTTTTGTATTATGATATGAGTAAAATAGATGTCTCCAAGGCAATTTTTTTTTCCTGTGATCCAAGTGTGGACATATAACAGAGACATATGGATGGATGTTGTATTTGGAAGCCTAGTTTATAGCATTCAGTTACACTGAACATGAAGATAGACTGACTTTGAGTTCTGGTTGTGATATGGGACAAGATACATTTCCGTAACAGCAGTTTCCTCATTTGCCGAGTGGGAGTATTTAAACCTCTTTGAATTAAGGATGATTATGTTACATGATCATGGCCTATCAATGATTCATAGTTTTACTGGTGTTAGCTTCACTATTAATTCCCTGAGTGATTTTGGAGAAAAAAACACTGAGGTATTTGTCTATGTAAGTCTTCTAAGTCCTTTCCTTTTGCAATCCCTTTTTCTTAGAGAGGAGAATAACCATGAATGTGACTATTTAGTGATTCACTAAATAGGGGCAATATAATCCCATTTGCACAAATACAAGAATTTTGATTCTGTGGAATTGTGCAAATTGTTAGAGGCAAAACAAAACCCAACAATAAACAAACATGGTGCAAAAAAATCTAAAGCAAATAAAGTGAACAAATAAATGTGCAAAAACCCTCAAAAACTAAAACCAAAATCCAAATCTAAACATAAACCCAAAACACTTGCCCATTTTGATTTATATTTTAAATCTAGTCATACCCACTCTTACTTATATATCATTTGAAAGGAAATTGAAAAAGTATTAAACATCATAAACTGCAAGCAACAGCCTACCATAATGAGTAAACAAATACTTATTATTGTGTTTGGCTGGTAGTCTTTCTGTCAGGTGTGTATTTGAAAAATATGCAGTGATAATTGACTATTGACCAACTTAGCAAATAAACTACAGATAAAAATAGTCTTAAATACATAAAGTGGGCATAGTTAAGATGTTAAGAGCATCAAAATAACAATTTCATTATTCCATTTTATTGCTTTATTCTATTTTATCTTCTTTCTATTGGACTATTTATTGATTTAAATATATCAGAAAACAAAAGGACAAAAAGAGCATAGCTAACACCCCAAGTCCATACCTCTCAGAGCCTCTCACTAATAATACTTGGATGTTGATCTACATTTATCTATCATTTATTTGTTAGAATACTAATTTTTATATACAAAGTATCACATTTGTACTTGTTTTCCTTTTTCATTTTGTAATATACTCCAAATTTATTTCCAGAATTTATTTCCATTTTTTGTGTCTGTGTGGTGCTAGGAATTGAACCTAGGGGCCTCAAGGACACTAGGAAAGAACTGTATCACTAAGCAACATCCCCAGGCCAATACATAAAAATTTTATTTTACAATTGGTGTAGATTTACAAAAAACTTGCCAAGGCAGTATATAAAATTCCAAAGTATCCCATTATCATTTTCTTTTATCAGTAATATCTTAAAATATTATGGCACCTTTGTCATAATTGGAAAACCAATACTGATACACAATAATTACCTAAAGTCCATATTTAATTCAGCTTTTCTTAATTTTTACTTAGTATCATTTTTTGATTCCAGGACTCTGAACAGGATAATATATTTAGTTGTCACATCTACTTTGTTTCTAAGACTTTGCTTTTATGACATTGATGGTTTTGAGAAGTAATGACAGGTATTTATTTTGTGAGATGCTCTTCTATTGGAGTTTGTCTGGTATTTTTTGCATGATTATCCTGAGTTTATGCATTTTGGGAAGGCAATCTGCTCTGTTTTCATCATGTTAACATTAAAGGGATGAACTGTCAGCAGTTGTTGACCTTGGTCACTGGCTGAGGTGAAGCTGGTCAAGTGGCTCTTTTGTTGCTTTTCTTCCCTCTTTCAAGAAAATCAATATGCACGACCTGAAAGTAATGAGGAATGAGTTGTGTTCCCCTTTCTTGAGGGAAAACTACTTACATAAATTATTTGGAAAAACTTTTGTGTGTGGTATTAGGTAGGGATTGAACTGAGGGCCCTTGTGATGAATTAAGTCCCCAAC
>PVLA01015529.1:0-24835 GCA_004027455.1 Hydrochoerus hydrochaeris
GGATTCAGGCTGTTGCAAACTTGGCAGATTGCCGCGAACAAAAACGCTGTGTCCTGTAATTTTTAGCTGTTTCAGTTGTAGTCTGGACATATTTGATGAGCTTGTTTACATTTTAATTTCTTCCTGTGTCAAGAGGATCCATCTCCCTCTGTCTGGGTCTCTCCGGGGTGTTTTATTCTGGCATTTGAGTTGTTTCTCCCGGGAGGCTTTGTATTTTGTTGCTCACTGATGGGCCATCTTGACTTCTCTCCAGTTAATTCTTTTATATTACCACGTTTCATTGATTGTATAACTCTTCCACAATTCATTGACAAATTTTCTTTTTTATCATCTTTTGGGTTTGATGCCTGATAATATTCATGTATAATAGCAATTTTAAGACATATCCTGACAGAATAATTATATTTTAAAAAATAAAGAATAGTGCATAGGATTTTTAGGCAGAAAGAGGAAATAATCTTTTTTTTTTTTGTACCTGGGATTGAGCTCATGAGCTCACATTTGCCAGACAGGTGCTTATGTCACTGAGCTAAATCCTGGCCCAAGGTGAAATATCTTACAGGCAAGATATTTAGACTTGTATCAGATTTTCCAGTAGTAATGTACAAAGTAAGATATATATATATCTATATATCCATACAAAATGCATGCATGACTGTTTCTGTGTTCTAATAAAATTTTATATACAAAAATAGTTGGATTTGGCCTTTGGATTGTAGTTTGCCAAAACCTGTCCTAGAGAGTGAATTGAATACAGTGAAAAGATAAATGGGAATACTTTAGAGTAAAAGACTGATAGAGAATATTTTGTGTATTTAATTTCTGGGTTAGGAGTAAAACCAAAAGGGTAATATGGTAGATGGCTAGTATTAAAAGGTTATGTGTTCTTTCTAGATTGAAAGAATGTAACAAAAATGGAAGGACAGAGGAAAATAAAGCATAAAAAAACAAAGAACTTTGCTGCTGTATCAGAAATGGGAGTCAAAGGATGCTTTTATGACTTCTGTTGTACTATAAAGATTTACTGGATATATGTTTAGTTTCTTTTCTGAGAAAGTGTAATTATTTGTGATGACCATTATTTTATAAATTCTATTGTGTTTTGGAAGTCTTTTAAAGAGTAGGAGAATATTTACTTATTTAAAATTATATCATAAAATATTCTCTGTGATTATGAGATAGTTCTGTTAGACCTTCTAAAAATCTAAGATGCAGTATTGGATCTTTTTTTTTTTTAAGAGCAGAAACATTTATTGAGAGAAAGCTTTTGTCTGAGAGAGGCAGACAGAAGGGGTCCTAAGAGGGTTGCTAAAGATTCTGTATTTTCTCGGAATTTTTATAGAGTAAAATCATGGTGAGGCAGGTCTAAAATTGGGGAAAACTGGGAACTCACGAGGTACACAGAAATGAGGTGGGACAGAGCTATGTTTAGCCAATAAGATTAACAGTTCAGATAAAATTGATTAAATTGGGAACAAATGGGGAAACAAGTCATATAGAAAGTGGGCATTCTTATAGAGCAGTGACTCTTCTCTAGGGATTGAAATGGTGATTTCTGACTTCTCAAGGTGATTCAGATTTAATACTGTTTTGCCTTCTGTCTTGAGATCTGGCCCACAGCAAGAGGTGTGTGTCTCCTCCAAGTTCTTCAGACATCTCTGCTGGCTTCTTTGAGGGCCTAGCCCTGGCTGACTTCCTATAATATTTCTAACTAGTTCAGCTGCCCGTAACATTCTCCCCCTCAGAAGAAGTATCCCGAACTGCTGTGAGGGAGAAATGGGCGATGACCCATCTGGCTTTTTCAGGCTGAAAAGGGGCTAGGTTTTGATTGGCAGTGAGAGATATTCTACAGAGGGTTTACCTAAAGGCTCTTGATAGAAACCAGGCATTTTCATCTTTTTTTTCGTTTTATTTTTTTTAACCAGTACCAGGGATTGAACTCACAACCACGTGCTTGCAAGGTAGGTGCTTATGCCACTGAGCTAAATCCCCAGCCCCGGCATTTTCATCTTGAGTAGGTATACAGCTTTAATTCTAGAGGAGACAAAGCCATAAAAAAAATTAAGCATATGTGGCCCAAATAATATAATCAACAGGATAATTATGAGTATAGTTAATAAATATTTCTACCACAAGGGGCTAGTAATGTCTTCCTATAAGGAGAAAAAGGATAATCTGACATGTCATTAATTTGTCATCTAATCTCTTGAATGGCTATTGAGATATCAGTTGGCATTAGACTTCTAACAGCAGCACAAGGCAATAGTTGTACAGTTGTAAAAACTGAATCCTGTGTGTATATATTTCTGATTGTTCTGCTAATATCTCAGTATGGGATCTTAATATTACTATTTTTTCCTGTACTTTGAAGGATTGGGCTATTTCATCATCATCAGTCATTGCAAGCTATGTGGGCAAAATTTAGTTAAACAGAAAACAGAGATTTCTTAGAAACATTATAACATAGTAAAATAAATTGTCATTCATAAATTTTCTATAACAGTACCCAAAGTAGTTTATCACATTTAAAGAAGGCACAAGATTGAAGGTAACAGTATTGTAGCCTGCTTTTTGCTTTTGTTGAATGCAGTTGAGAAGTTAGAAATTTGCATTTTCTGTCCAAAAGTGTAAGAGGAAAAAATTGAGGAAAATCTTTCGTAGTTGTTAGAAAAATAAGATAAATGCAAAAACATTTAACAGCTATGAGTTTTAATGATTGTGATATTGATCATTAAGCTAAATGTCAGTCTATGAATCTTTAGAAAGTGATACCCTAAATGAATTTTTCCAAACTCAAAGAACTGAGAGTAAACAATATCTTTTATCATATTTTTGCTACTACATTTATCTTTTGTAAAGAGGTTTGCTACATTCGAATTGTTACTATAATTTATGCAAAATAGTTTTACTTTTTTTTAAAAGAGAAAAAAATAATAAAAACAAGGATATAGAATTTCAAAAACAAGATAATAGGAAATTGACAATGGTTAATATATTGTATATTGTTATCTTCAAAGTATTTGCTCAGACTACAAGATATAGACATGTGTAATTGATCAAACAATATAAGTAAAAACTTTTTTAAATGAGCAAAGAGAAGTCAGTAATATAATTATCTTAGCTATCTTTTTTGAATATATATATATATATATATATATATATATATTCCTTTTTCCTTCCTTTTATCTGTTCACCCATCCCAATTATTCTTTACTTTTGAGCTATTTCTTTCTGTTTCACAGTCTCTATTGTAGATTTTGGGTCTTATGCACTTTTTCAGTTTCTTACATTAGAGAGGCAGTATGATATTTACACATGTGGGTCTGGTTTATTTCACTTATGAGTATGGACTCTATTTGCTTCTAATTACCTATAAAAGCCTCAAGTTTATCCTTCTTTTTAGCTGAGAAGTACTCCACTATGTAAAAATACCACATCTTTTTGATCCATTCCTCGGTTGAAGGGCATTTGGATTGTTTCCAAGATTTGGCTATCACAAATTGTGCTGCTATAAACATGGGTACACATAAATCACTGTGGTATGATATTTTCAGTTCTTCTGGGAAAATGCCCAGAAGTGGGATAGCTAGGTCAAATGGGACCTCTAATTCTAGTTTTTTGAGGAATTTCCACACTGGTTTCCATAGTGGTTGCGCCAGTCTACACTCTTACCAACAGTGGAGAAAGGTACTTTCTTCCCCACAGCTCTTCTAGCATTTGTTATTGGTTGATTTCTTGATGATAGCCATTCTTTGTGGGGTGGGATGGAATCTTGGTGCTGTGTATATTTGCATTGCTCAAATGACCAATGGTGTTGAACATTTTTTCATGTATTTATTTGCCATTTGTATTTATTTTATCTGAGAAGTGTGTATTCATCTTGAATCTCCATTTTTGAATTGGGCTGCAAAGTAGGTCTTCTTTTATTCCTTTTTTCTTTATAAATTATTTCTGATATGATAATGTAAAGGAACCTTTGAACTATGGCAAATGGTGATTACTGTTTTTTTAAACTGACACACCAGATAAGTAATGTAAGAATGAAGGGAATTAAGTGTACTATGAAAGGTATAATTCAGACTACTACAATGAAGACATAAATTGTTGCAAACACCAAAAAAAGAAGCTGTCAATTGAAAAAAAACCCTCAAAAATACATCATATTGTACACAGCAATGATAAAATAAAACTACGTGACAAGGTTGAGGTATGCAATATGAGTGTATGTAAATTAGATTAGCTTGCTTAATAAAATATTTCAGATTTATTAATAAAACACAACTGAAGTCTATGCTGTATGTAGGATGTATCTAAATCATTCAGAAGGGTTAAAAATGAAGGAAAAAAAGACAGATTTATTAGGAAATGATAATAATAAGATAGCAAGGGAGGTGGTCCTAATACCAAAGAAAGAATTTGGGTCACCTGAACATTATATGAGACAAGCACACCTTATAGTATTTGAAACCACAATTCACCATAAAGGTACATAATAAAAAAAGCCTTATATATTACTTAATCTAACAATCACCTACATAAAACAAATTATAGGTGATAGAAAGAGAAATAGCATCATTGTTAGCATAAAATAATTAAAGATTACTGTAAATACATGATAGGACACAAAGTAAAAGAAGATATAGTCAAAATTTATATTAAAATATGTAGTGTCTGATGATAATATCCTTTCAAGTGCATATGAAAAACTAACAGAAACTGATAATATACTTAGATTCAAAAAAACTGTTAGTAGTTTCCAAAAAATAAAACCATGAAAAACAGACACCTAAATTTCAAATAAAACTTGTCTGTTAATCCACCATACTCCCAATTGAGAAAATGTAGAAAAAGAATATTAAAAAAACTAAAAACAAGGCTGTATTGCATAGTATAATTGACAGTTTAGTACATTTTGATTCTGTGTTTTTGAAAAAAAAAATAGAGAAGTTCATGAAGAAATGAAAAAAATAACTGAAAAAGACTGGGAATAGTATCCATAGGATTTTTTTTTTAAAAGACCAATTTGCATGCTTATGCAAATAAATTTAAAAATTTAGAAGAAGTGGATCATTTCTTAAAACAATTGTTTCAAAATTAAAACCAGTGGAAATAGAACATTTATTATATAAAGAGATTTTTATAGAAAAATAGAAACACCGCCAGGTCTAGCTGATAACATAGCATATTTAGCAAACCTCAAATCCATCCCAAAGCCATGTAAATTAATTTAGAGAATAAAAGTAGAAAGAAAAGTTCTAATATATTTTATAAAGAAAGTGTAGTATTACCTCTTGATATAGTTAATCAAGAAATAGAAAACCATAGAATTATATGATTAAAAATAAAACATTTTCCTATTAACACAAAATTTTAAATAAAACATGCCAATGCACATTAAGAAATACACCATAAGTAAGTGGAATATAGAACCAGGAATTTAATTTTAGTGATAAACTATCCTCCTAAGGTAGATGGAAAGAAAAAACAATTGCATAATCATCTTTTATTGGTGTTAAAAATTCCATTTCACAAATAAGAACTCTTGAGAAAATAGGAAGGATGACTATTCTTCAAATACAACAAAAATGTGTATTTCAACCCCAAGGCTAGCATGTTATACTTGATAGGGAAAGAAATATTTCTATTAAGATAAAAAAAATTTTTAAAAGATGCCCACTATCTCCAGTGCAGAATAGCATGTGTAAAATATCACTTTTTGTGTAAGGGTAATATAAATATACTTATGCTTACTTACATAAGGAAAAGGAATACAAGAAGGGAAAATCAGAAGATGGTGGAGAATAGCATGGAAGAGGTAGGAAATGAAGTATATTTTCCTGAATTTACACTTCTTAAAAATACTTTCGAGTTTTAGAAATGTATCTTAGAAGCATATCAATAATTTACATATTTTTAATATTGAACTAAAAAGGAAGACTTTAAAACAGTGACTGCAATGAATGAACCCAAGAGTTTTTCATATGTATATTGGTATAATCATGTTGAAGGGAGAGAAAAGAACTACGGCAAGGATTTTTGAATATAATATTTGAATATATACCCCCCCCCCATGGATGTGAGGAACTATAAACCTTTCAGATTTGCCTTTTGAAGGTTTTGGCGAAGCGATTCTTAATTTATTTTAGATATATTGTTCCATTGAAAAATGAGAAAAAAGACCGGATGTGATGGCACAAGCCTTTAATCATAGCATGCAAGAGGCTGAGACAGGAGGTTAGCTATTGAGGCCAGCCTGGGCTACAAAGTGAGTTCAAGACCAGCCTGAACTTCATAATAAGACCCTGTCTCAAAACAAAACAAAACAAAACAAAACAAAACAAAACAAAACAAACAAAACAAAACACCAAAAACTAAACCAAACCAAACAAAAAGGTTTACCCAAGCACCTAGTTTGAAGATAACAATAGGCAATGTATTAACCACTGTTACTCTCCTACTATCTTGTTTTGAAATTTTTATCATTGTTTTTATTGATTTTTCTCTAAAATAAAAAAAGGAAAATGTTGATTTTTGAGAATCAAGGTTTTCAGTGTGGTAGATGAGAGATACACATTTAAACAGGAGAAGACAAGGAAGAATTCTTCCCTGAACGGCTTAAAATTTGGAGTATATATTTATTGTTACATAAATAGATATATAGATATAGATGTACATATAGATTCTTCTGAAAGGATCTAACAGCTGTAAGCACCCCAGTAATAGTAAGCACATAGAGAAGCCATATTCTCAGTTGAGGATTTTAGTATTTCTCATGAAAAGGAAACAAAACTCTGGAGAATTTGCTGATTTTAAAGCTGACTTTGGTTAACCTGCTATCTGTTTAGGATCTGATAAAGAAAATAATGGGTCAGGTCTAAAGGCTAAAGGAGTTAGCCTGCAGGGGCCCTCAGTGATAAAATCTGTGACATTTTCCTATTGAATCTAATAAGATGCAATACCAGCCAAATGTCAAATGAAGAATATTCAATTTAAAACAATAGGAGGGCTTTATTTTTTAAAAGATGTTAGTATCTTTTAAAAAGTTGAAAAATTGTTACAGATTAAAGGAGGCTAAAGAAATATGACATGGGATGTTGAAAAATGGTGCACTACATGGTTGATGACAACTGGTGATCTCTGACTTTATACTGCACAAAAAAATTCTATGAAGGATATTGTTGGCACATTTCTTAAAACAATTATGTATGTATGTGAAAGCATTTCATTTATTGTTAAAATTCTTGAAATGGGTAACTAATGTGATTATGTAGAAAGAAAGTGCTCATTTTTAAGAAATATACTCCCAAGTATTTAAAAGTAATGGGAATGCTGCATACAATTGTGTGTAGGGGGGTAAGGAAGGAAGGACAGGAGAGGGAAATTAATGATAAAATAAATGGAATAAAATGTTAACAAGTGGTGAACTTGAGTGAACCTGAGTTATTTGACTATTCTTACAACTTATTAATACCTTTAAAGTTATTTGCAAACAAATTAGAAGTACATGTATAGTTTTCCATATTTAGTTAAATAGAATATATATTTACCTATTACATAAATTCCTGTGAACTTGCTGTGGCAGTAAAGGAAACATCAGTTTGTCCTTTTTTACTTTACTTAGAATTATGGCTACTAGAAAAGCTATAAAATTCAGTGGGGAGTTATGTGAATAGTTTTACTAACTTGGACCATAAAGCTCTCCTGTGTTAGTTCTGAGGGAAATTTATTTCACTGCAGGTTAGCAGTAACTCATAAACTTTCTAAGAATCTTATTGTGAGTCTCAAGGTGAATATAATACTAATGTTTTGCTTTAGTATTTTTCATGCCTTTAGAATTTGAGAGGTGTATTTGGGAAGCCATTGTTAATGTAATTTTATGTTAACTTTTTTCTTGTGGTTTAAAGATCATTAGATTTAAAATTTTATTTTGATCAACATAATAATTGGATTTAGGAAGGTATTTTTTTGTGAAATGTAGTAACAATTTGTCACTTTTTCAGCTCTTAACATCATATATTTTTCAAAAATCTAAGGTGAATTTCAACTATAAATTGGACATTGATGTTAAACAAACTGGTATCTGAAAATACAGATCTATAATACAAATGGATTAAGTGGTGTTATGGTTTATGTTTAGGTGCCCACCCCCCCAAGCCTCATGCAGTCATGGAGGTGTTTGTGATTGGTTTGTTGTCTAGCACTGGGATTGGTGGTGTGAGTGCTGAACTTACCCAGGGGTGGGTAGCTGACATACAGTATAGGGGAGGGAAGGAGGCATGCTTTGCTCCCTTTTGGCCTTTTGCTCTTGTAGCTTGCAGCCACTGTGAATGCTTGTCCCTTAGCCATGCCACCCTGTGTTGGAGCCAGCTGAGTGTGGACTGAAACCTCCAAAAATCATAAGCTAAATAAACCTTTCCTTCCCTTATTTTGGCTGTCAGATATTTTGTCTCAGCAACAAGAGAAAAGTAACTGAGACAGGTGGTAAGAATTAGGAATTTTTAATGTAAGTTTTCAATTTAAAATTAAGTAATAGTTCATAAATACAGGATTTTATTGTGTTTTGAAATTAGGCTTAACATTTGTGGTGGAGTTTCATTTACAATGTAACTTTTCAGCACTAATTAGGCAAACTAAGCAGTTTCATTATAGCACATAAAACGTTATTCTAATAAGTTTCTTTATGAGAAAAAATTGAGAAAAGAGACAAAATTTAACTCTTTATGAGTTAAAATCATGTACATTTTTTATATTTACTAAATGTTTTAGAAAGTGTTACAAAAAGATTTTAGGTTTGGTAATTAAGATTTTACCATATAGTTATAAAACTTTGTAAGATATATAATATTAAAAGGTTTCAGTACATTTAGGATTCAGAAAATTCTAATCTTTCTGTTACTGTAAAGTATTATTTCATTGATGGAGATATCAATGTGTTAAAGACAGCTATTCTATTTATATATTTTACAAATTGATTTATATTTAGGAGAAATAGTGACATCCTCTAGATTATACTTCTTGGTTTTTCATAAGCATGTAGAGCTTTACTTTGCAGTTTCATCACTCTGTATAGATTGACCCTCTAAGTATATGGAAATGCCTTATTTTTTACTTGCCATCTAATATTTAGTCAGGTACCCTTGGTTCCTGCAACCTGCACAGGACAAAGTTTCCATTTCACATCCTTTGCATGCTTTATGTTAACATATCCTTTGGATGCTTAACATTAGAGAATATTTTCTAATCATTGTCATAATGTAGCTAACATGTGTCACTTAATCTATGCTAGGTATTGTATCCACTTTATATATATTACCTAGTTTAGTCCTCGGAGTTACCATGGAAACATGTTTATGCTGTTGTTGCACTTTTTTACAGACAAAGGACCTGAGACACATACTTCATATCACTGGTCAACAACTGCTCATCTGTTAATGACAAATCAAGATTATGTAAACATAAAATTGGTGATGGGGTGTAGCTCAGTGGTAAAATGCTTGTGTAACATGCAGGAAGCTCAGGTTCTCAATCCCCAGAATTGTAGAAAAAAATTTATATCTGTGTCATCTTTATCTGTATCTATATCTTTATTTAAGATATAAACTATCTTAGCTGATCCTTTGTCATCTTTAGCCTTCTTTCAGGAAAAAATAATTTCTAATGAACTTTCCAAATCTAATATAACAGAACATGTTATTTAATGTGAGTTGGTGACCTTTCTGTAGACATAATGTTTTATTCACACTATTAATGAAACCTAAATTTGTATTTTGTAGCACTTTTATTCTGTTTAATAGATAAAACACCTTATTTATCTCATTTTTAAATAAATACTATAAATCGAGGTGTTCTCTGTCCTGCTACTTTAATGTTGGAATCTCAGTGAAAGTTTTGATAGATCATTAAAGTAATTTTAGCTTATGTAGTTTTGATTCATTTTTTATTTTTTGTTTTTTGCTAGTATGTGTTTGCAGTACATAATGATTACATTCTTTATGGGTAATTGGTACATATATATGACGCTTCTCCTTCCCCGCCCCTTACCCTTCTTTCCACTTTTGACCCTCTTCCCATCTAAAAAAGATCTGTCTCCCTACTTCCTATTATCTGTCTTCTGCTTTACTTTTTATTTATATTTTGGGTTTCTCATATAAGAGAAACCATGTGATATTTAATCTTGTGTGTCTGACTGAGTTCACTTAACACTATGGTCTCAAAATACATCCATTTTTAAAGATATCTTCCCCAAAGAGTTAAAGACATCATATTGCTGTGATGCATGCATATCCAAGTTTATAGCAGTATGATTCATAATAGCTAAATCTTGGAAGTGACTTATATGTCCATCAACAGATAAGTGGAAAAAGAACTTGTGGTATTTATACATAGTGGAATACTACTCTGCTGTAATGAAAGATGAACTTGAGTCATTTGTAGGAAAATGGATACACCTTATTTTTTGATTCTAAATTTTATTATCTAAAGATATAATTAGGATTCTCTATCAGCAGTCACTTATAATCACAGGTTCTTTGCCTTTATCATGGGCATTGACAAATATATTGAAAAATAAGATATTAGCAATAAAAGGGGAAGAATACAACCTATGGATTATGACATTTGAGACTTCCAAACAAAAATAATATGCGTATTTCATTTAAACCCTGATTCAAAAAACTTAAAAAAACCTTATAAGATGATTTGAAATTTCATACTGAATAGGTACTTCCTCATAGTAAAATTGTTAATTAAAAAAAATCTCAGTTGTAGGTCTTTCAGATTTGGGCATAAAACCATGAACTTTTCTAGAAATAGTGTCTGTAGATATTATAGATTACATAAATATAATTCCTTTTTTTCTGTTTTATGAAAGCCATTCTGTTCACATTGCTTTTCCCAAAAATGTTTGATAGATGTTGGTGAAGCTGTTTGTGTCTGGAGATTTCTTTGTGGCAAGGTTTTAAAAATTGTAGCTTCAGTACATGTGATAATTTAGGACAACAAAGAATTCTTGTCAAGTTTGTGGATTTGTTGGCTTTCATAATTTACATAAATTTTCAGTATACTAACTAAAATACTTCATAATTTTTCTTAGTCTATTTAAAAATAATGTACAATCATGTCCCTCTTTATATTTCTAAGTTGGGTACCTTGTTGAACAGTATAAATCTTGTTATTTCTGAAAGTATTAATTTTTTTTTTCTTTTGTACCAGGGATCAAACTCATGACTTTGTACTTGCCAGGCAGGCGCTTATGCCGCTGAGCCAAATCCCCAGCCTAAATTATTTTTGAGACAGAATCTCACTTTGAGTTCAGGTTTTGAATTAATTATGTAGCCCAAGCTGGCCTCAAACTCAGAGAAATCCTTTTGCCCTAGCCTAGTATACTATATTAATTCTTATGTTTATTATATCTACATTTTAATATATTTTGATTTGCTGTGATATTTTTCATGCTTTATGTTGGTACTTCATGATCTTTTAGGTTTTCTGCTTTTTAATGTTTCTTAAATATATGTATTGAAAGTTGTCATTAAAAATATGGCTATAGTTATATTCTGCATACTTTGTTATATGTTAATTGGTATTTAGTTCAAAGAATTTTGAAAGTTACACAGTAATTTCTTTTTCGAATCCCATAGGTCACTTGAGAAGTGTATTTTAAAAATGTCAGTCTGAGGATTTTTAAGTTTATTTATTTATTTATTTATTTATTTATTTATTTTGAGACAGGGTCTTACTGTATAGTGTAGGCCGGCCTTGGAGTCACTGTGTGGCTCAGGCTGGACTTGAACTCACAGTGATCCTCATCATACTCCTGAGTGCTGGGATTACAGGTAGGTGCTACTATACCTGGCTAAGGATTTTTTAATTTTTTTATTGTTTTTGATTCTAGGTTTATTGTTTTGTGATAAGAGAATGCATTTTGTACTCTCCTGCTAATCCCAAACTATTATAAATATTTTTGAAAGTTCATAAAAATTCAAATAATTATGCAAAATTCTTATATTCTGTGATTAACCTTTTCCTTAGTTTTTTTTGCTTTTTAAAAATGTATGTCCATCTCCATTATTCTGTGTTTTCTGTGCATTTTAAGGAAAGTTGCAAACATCAGTGTCTTTGACCTCTAAACATCATAGTGTACTGATTAATAACTGGGGTTCTATTCTCACGTTTTAATATAGAAGTTGCTTGCAATGAAATGCATAAGTCTTACAGTACCGATGAGTTTTGACAAATAATGTTCATCTGTGAAACCCAAATTCCTATGAAGACATAGAATATATACCCTTACCTGAAAAAGTTTTCTCATGGCTCTCTCCAAATCTTTACTTTTCTTTTCTCATTGCTTTTGTAATTTCACATAAACAATGGATTATGCATCCTTTTGTAAATATGTTCTCTCAGCCACCATGATGTTTTTGAGATTTATGCATGATATGTCGATCTTATGTTGAGTATTATTACATTATATTGTTAATTCTAATGTTACAGTTTCTTTATTCTCTTACCTTTGGACTTCTAGACTGTTTACCATTTTGAGCTAATATGAATAATGTTGCTATGAACATTCTTGTACAAGTGTACTTACTGACATGTTTTTGTTTCTCCTGCTTAATACTGAGTCAGAAGGAAGATAGTTTTTTCTTTTTTGGTATTGAACTCACAGCCGCACTCATGCAAGGCAGGCACTTATACCACTGAGCTAAATCCCTGGCTCTAGATCTTTAACTTTTTAAGAGTGTGAACCTTTGTCCAAAATGTCATTGTATGCTTGTTTATTAATTTTAGTTAATTGCTTTGTTGTTTAAATCTGTTAGATCCTTACTGATATTTTGACTGCTTGTTCTGTAAGTTATTAAGAAAGATACATGAAATTTTCTATGATTATGTTGATTTTATGAAGTGTTTCTTCTAACTCAATTTTTCCTTTATGTATTTTTAAAAATTTTATCTTATAGAGAAAAAAAACCAATAAAACCAATCACGTTTTGAAACCATGTTACTTTCCTGAAATATTTATCCTCTTGCCATTATGTAGTCATTACTGTTAGTTCCATAAAGGTTATTGTGAACTGATATATTGATATATTGTGCTCATTTTATAGACTTCCACCCTTACCTAAATGTGACCTGGTTGTTGAGAGTGATGTCATATATATATAAGAGAGTATGATGGTTTCTTATTCATGCATTGAGGCTTTCTGGGGAGAGCAGGGCAGGCTCCCAAATACTGACAGAACAAGACAAAGACACTGCTTGGGTTTTGTTGGTTATCATTTCTATAGAATTGACATTATTTTCTTAAAGTTTTAATAGAACTGATCAGTGAAAACTATCTTGTTGGGCAACTTTCTTTGTGAGAAAGATTTTGACTACATATTTATTTTCTGTAATACATAGGTAGGTGTATTAGGTTTATCCCTCTTGTTGTAAATGAGAATTTTTAAAAAAAAATTTAAGTTTTACTTTTTAAATACCTAACAGCACAGATAGTCTCTGAATTATGAGATTCAACTTATAATTTTCCTAATTTATTATGGCATGAAAATGATAGGCATTCATTGTTTTGAACTTTGATTCCAGCAATGGGTGCAGCTCCTAGTTAGCTAGAGTGAACGGCTCTTCTGCTACAATGTACTGTGTTGCTAATCTACAGTGTTTGGAGGTGAGGCTTAATAAATGCTATATATATATATATATATATATATATATATATATATATATATATGGTACAGGAATCGAACTCAGGACCTTGAGCTTGCCAGGCAGGTGATTGTGCTGCTGAGCTATATCCCCAGCCCAATACATACACGCTAAACTCACAATTACTTTTTAAATTTATGATGAGTTTATCTGTATGAAAGTCCAGGAGCATCTGTATTCCATTGTGTATATATTCCTCATTTTTTTTATTTATTATTTGATGGACAGTTAGATTTATTCTCTATCATGACTATTGAGAATAATGCTGTAAGTGAACACGACTAGCAGATCTGTCTTCAACATACTGATTTTAATATTCTTTGGGTATGTTCACTGAGTAATGGGATTGCTCAGTCATTGATAGCTTCATTTTAAGTTTAAACGCTGTAGCTCTGCACTATTTTTTTTTAAATAAAGACTATGGTAATTTTACATTGTCATCATCATTTCCCAGCAACATTTGTTAACTTTCTCTTTCTTTCTTTCTTTCTTTCTTTCTTTCTTTCTTTCTTTCTTTCTTTCTTTCTTTCTTTCTTTCTTTCTTTCTTTCTTTCTTCTTTCTATACTAGCCATCCTAACAAGTATGGTGTCTCCTTGTGATTTTAATTTGTACTTGTTCATAGTTATCAATATTGGACATTTTTTTTTGTAGCTGTTGGCCATTTGGATGTCTTCTTTTGTGAAATGTCTTCTCTTCCTTCTCTCTCCTTTGCTCCCCTCTTCTTCTCTTTCATCTGATTGAACCAAGGACCTCATGCATACACCACTGAGCTCTCTGCTAGCCAGAGACTTATTACTTCTATCAAACTGTGGCTTGGTCCCCATTATGCAACCTCCTTCTAGTGTCACTTTCCCTCAACCCTTCCCAGTCTTACTATATGCAGATCAACTATTTAGATTGTCCACATAGGAGAGAAAACACGCAGTCTTTGTCTATGTCTTACTTCAGTTAACAGACTGTTTTATTGCTTTTAAGTTGAATGCCTTATGTATTTTACCTACTACTAAGATTTTACCATATATCTCTAGATATATGGTTTGCCAATATGTTCTTTCATTCTGTAGGTTGTCTCTCCTTCCTTTTGTTGATCGTTTCTTTACTGTAAAGAAGTTTTCTAGCTTGATGTGATCCTGTTTGTCTATTCTTGCTTTTGGGGATGTATCTGAAAATCATTGCCCAGCCAGTGATACGGAGCTTTCTCCTGTGTTTTCTAGTAGTTTTACCATTTCAGGCTTTAGGATTAAGCATTTCATGTATTTTGATTTGACTTTTATGGTGTGATCTGAAGATTTGCTTTCATTCTGCTTGTGGATATCCAGTTTTCCCAGAATCACTTGTTGAAGGGTCTGTCTTTTCCTTAAAAACCATGCTCTTAGCTTTTGTTTGAAAATGAACTGACTGTAAGTGGATGATTGTATACTTGGGCTCTGTATTCTTTCCCATTGCTTTATTTTAATACAATGTCAATTCTGTATGTATTGCCTACTGAAGTTTTATAGTCAGTTTTCAAATCAAAAGGCTCATGGTGCCTCTGGTATTGTTCCTTTTACTTAAGAATGCTTCAGCTATTTGGAGCCTTTTGTGGTTCTATATAGTTTTTTCTTTTCTGTTTCTGTGAAAAATATTAGTAGGATTTTAATAGGGATTGCATTGAAGCTGTAGATCCCTTTGGGCAATTCAGTACAGTAGTTAGTACTGTTTTTTGAATTTATGAGTGCAATTTTCCAGTTATATGCATTTATTATTTCTTTTATTTTAAAGAGGAAAAAACCAGAAAAACCAAAAAACCAAAGAAAGAACAACAACAACAACAAACTGCAAAACAATAGCAATATAGGATTTCAAGACAAGATGATAGACACTTAACATTGGTTCTTATATTGCATATTGTTGTCCTCAGAAGAGTTGCTCAGCTTACCAGATATAGACATGCAAAACTGATCAAACAATAGGTGCACAGACTGTTCCTTTCCTTGAACTGATAGAATTAGTGCTATCTTAGCTATCTTTTGTGTATGTGTATATATATCTTTTATATAAAAGATCTTTAATAAAAGATAGCTATAGATATGTATACAAAGATACACACACACACACAATTTATTTACTTATTTAAAGAGGGAAAAAAACAACAGGAAACAAGGGAAGCAATGATACATAATTCCAAAAAAATGAGATAAACTAAAATAAACACTAAAAAATCACTAGTTGACAAACTACATACTGTCATCTTAGAAATAGTTGTTCAAGTTGCAGAATTAAAGCACAGAAAGTGGACATTCAAACCACGAGACTACAAACAGTTTTGCTCAATGATCCAACATAAACTTAGTAATATTTGGTTATCAATCATACACCCTTAAACATACATGCAAATATATCCTTTAAAGCACTTTCTTTTCTTCTCTTTTTTACAATAACAATTACACATTATGGGGTTTTATTACTCATACATTTCTTATTAATTTTTTTAGTCAATAAATTACCTATTGTCCTGTTAGAAATAGTTGTTCAAGTTACAAAATTAAAGCACACAAAGTGGACATTCAAACAGACTGAAAACAGTTCTGTTCAATGAGCCAACAAAAACTTAGTAATGTGGTTATCAATCCTACACACTTAAACATACATGCAGTTATATCCTTTAGAGCACTTTCTTTTCTTCTCTTTTTTTACAATAGGAATTACACATTTTGGGTTTTATTACTCCTACATTTTTATTACTTTTTACACTAGAGACACAATGTGATATTTATAAATATGATTCTTATGTATTTCACTTATGAGAATTGGCTCAAGTTGCCTCCATTTGCCTGTGAAGGCTTTAAGATATCCTTTTTTATAGCTGAGTAGTATTCCATTGTATAAAAATACCACATCTTTTCATCTACTCTGCAGTTGATGAGCATTTTGGTTGTTTCCAAGATTTAGCTATTACAAATTGTGCTGCTATAAACATGGGGGGACATATATCACTGTGATATGACCTTTTCAGGTTTTCGGGAAAATGCTGAGGAGGAGAATAGCTGGGTTGAATGGAACTTCCAATCCTAGTCTTCTGAGAAATCTCCATACTGGTTTCTATAGTGGCTGTACCAGTCTGCACTCCCATCAACAGTGGAGCAGTGTTCCTTTTTCCCCGCAGCCTCACCAACATTTGTTATCAGTTGTTTTCTTGATGGCAGCTATTTTTTCCAGAGTGAGATGAAATCTCAATGTTGTTTTAATTTGCATTTTTCAAATGACCAGTGATGGTAAACATTTCTTCATGTATTTATTTGCCATTTGTATATCTTCATCTGAGAAATATGTGTTCATCTCAGATGCCCATTTTTAGAGGGTCTTTGAATTTTGGGGGGCTTGATGTTTTTCAGTTCTTTATATGTTCTAGATGTAAGTCTTTTGTCTGAGGGGTTGCTGGCTGAAATTCTTTCCCGTTCTATGGGTTTTCTTTTCACTCTGTTGATGATTTCTTTTGAAGTGCAGAAACTTTTTTCAATAATATGAGATCCCAGTTATTGATTCTTTGAAGTGTTTCCTGTGCAGTTTGTGTTTTGTTCATGAATTCTCTGCCTACCCCTAGGTCTCCAAGACTCACACTGGTCTTCCAGTAGATTCAGTGTTTCTGCTTTACTATTCAGATCTTTGATCCATTTAGACTTTAGTTGTGTACTTGGTGATAGGCATGGATCTAGTTTCAGTCTTCGGCATGTGGAGAGCCACTTTTTTCAACACCATTTATTAAAGAGGCTATCCTTCTTCCATTGAACATGTCTAGTCCCTTTGTCAAATATCAGGTGGCTGAGTGTCCTTGTAGTTGTGCTTGCATCTTCTAATCTGTTCCATTGATCCTCAGGTCTATTTCTTTGCCAGTACCAAACTGATTTTATCACTATGGCTTTGTAGTATAGTTTCAAATCAGGGATTGAGATGCCTCCTGTCTTGTCTTTGTTGCTCAGAATTGCCTTTGCTATTCTAGGTTTCTTTTGTTTCCAAATGAATTTTAGGAGTGTTTTCTCTAAATCTGTGAGGTATGTCAATGGTATTTTGATTGGGATTGCATTAAATCTGTACAACAGTTTTGGGAGTATGGCCATTTTCACAATGTTGGTTCTTCGTAGCTAAGAGCAAGGAATATCCTTGCATTTTCTATTATCCTCTTCAATCTCCTTTTTTAGTGTAGTATAATTTTCATCATATAGGTCTTTTATATTCTTAGGTTGATTCTCAAGTATTTCATTTTTTTAGATGCTGTTGTGAAGGGTGATATTTCCATAATTTCTCTCTCAGTGAGTTTTGTTTGTGTACAGGAATGCTATTGATTTTTGAGCATTGACTTTGTATCCAGCTATACTTCTGAATTTGTTTATTACCTCTAATAGTCTTTTAATGGAGTTTTTTGGGTCTTCTATAAAGAGTATCATGTCATCTTCAAATAGTGATAGCTTAACCTCTTCCTTTGCTATCTTTATTACTTTTATTTCTCTCTCGTCTGATTGCCCTGGCTAGTGTTTCCAGAACTATATTGAAAAGGAGTGGTGATAGTGAACATCCTTGTCTTGTTCCTGATTTTAAAGTGAAAGCTTTCAGTTTTTGTCCATTTAGTATAATGTTAACTGTTGGTTTGTCATAGATGGCCTTTATAAGATTAAGGTAGACACCATGTGTTCCAAGTTTCTGAAGGGTTTTTATCATGAACATGTGTTGGACCTTATCAAAAGCTTTTTCTACATCTATTGAGATGACCATGTGGTTTTTTTTTTTCCTCTGTTGATGTGGTGTATTACATTTATTGATTTGCATATGTTAAACCATCCCTGCATTCCTGGAATGAATCCCACTTGGTTGTGGTGTATAATCTCCTTGATGATTTGCTGCATTCTATTTACCAGTATTTTATTGAGAATCTTTGCATCAATGTTGATTAGTGAGATTGGCCTATAGTTCTTTTTCTTTGGGTCCTTCTCTGGTTTTGGTAAGAGAGTTATACATGCCTCCAGGAATGATGTAGGGAGGACTACTTCCTTTTCAATTTCATTGAAGAGTTTAAGGAGTATTGGCATCAAATCTCTAAATTTCTTGTAGAATTCAGTAGTGAATCCATCAGGACCTGGGCTTTTCTTTGTTGGTAATTTTTTAATTACATTTTCAATTTCAATAGCTGATATTGGGTTGTTCAAAATTGCTATATCTTCTTGGTTGAGCTTTGGTAGTTCTTATGTTTTTAGAAATCTGTCCACTTCCTCTGTGTTTTCCATCCTGTGTGAGTAGAGATTTTGAAAATAGGTATTCATGATCTTTTGAATTTCCATGGGATCTGTAGTAATTTCCCTGTTTTCAGTCCTTATGGTGTGAATTTGATTTTTTTTTCTTCCTTTTTCTTTATGAGGTTATCTAAAGGTTCATCAGTTTTGTTTATTCTCCCAAAAAACCAACTTTTTGATTCATTGATTCTTTGGTTTTTTTTTTTTTTTTTTTAGTTTCAATTGCATTGATATCTGATCTAATCTTTACAATTTCCTCACTTCTATAAGCTTTGGGTTTAACTTGCTCTTCTTTTTCTAGAAGCTTGAGATGAAGCATTAGGTTGTTTATTTGAGTTTGTTCTGTTTTCTTGATATGACTATTTATTGCTATATATTTCCCTCCTAAGACCACTTCCATTGCATCTCAGGTTACCGTATGTTTTTTCCACATTTTCATTGAATTGTAGGTATTGCTTTATTTCTTCTTTAACTTCATCTGTAGCCCACTGGTTATTCCAAAGGTTGTTATTTAATTTCCATGTATTTATGCAGGTTTTGCAATTTCTTTTGCCATTAATTTCCAATTTCAGTGCACTATGGTCAGATAGTATGCATGGGATAAGTTCAATATCTTTGTAGTTACTTAAGAATCTTTTATGGAATAATAATATGGTCTACTTTGGAGAATGTCCCATGTGCAGCTGAGAAGAATGTGTATTGTGATGTGGTTGGGTGGAACACTCTGTAAACATCTATGAAGTCCAATTGCTCACAGGTATGATTTAGTTCTGTTGTTTCTTTGCTGACTTTTTGTCTAGTTGATCTATCTCTTTGTGACAAATGGGTGTTAAGGTTTCCTGTTATAATTGTGTTCTTGTATATTTGGTTTTTCATGTCCATTAGTACCTGTCTTATTTAGTTGGGTGCTCCTGTGTTTGGTGCATATATATTTATAATTGTTTCTTCCTCTTGAGTTTTTCCACTAACGAGTATGTAGCAACCTTCTCTATCTCTTTTAATCATTTTAGGTTTGAAGTTCATGTTGTCTGCAAATAGAACAGTTACTCCTGCTTTTTTCTGGGATCCTGTTTTGTGGAATACTGTTTTCCATCCTTTGACTTTTAATCTATGAGTTTTGTTTTGGGTCAGATGAGTTTCTTGTATACAGCATACTGTAGGATCATGTTTCTTAACCCATTCTGTCAGCCTATTTATTTTGATATGTGAATTGAAGTCATTTACATTTATGGATAACACTGATATGTACTGGCTGGACTTTGCCATGTTATGTTCCTGTTGTTTGCTTTCTGCTTTTCCCCCTTGTTTAATTGCTTGTCCTAGCTGGTGGTTTCTTTCTGTTGTTCTGGGGATTGTGGTTGCTTTTATCTCTATCTAGTATGTCTTTCACTACTCTTTCTAGGGTTGGCTTGGTGGATGTGAATTTATTCAGTTGTTCTTTCTCATGGAAGTATCTTGTTTCTCCATTAAATTTGAATGAAAATTTTGCTGGGTACAACAGTCTGGGTTGAAAGTTGCTTTCTTTCAGGGCTTGAAATACCTCACTCCAGGATCCTCTTGACTTGAGGGGTTGTGCTGAAAAGTCTGCTGTGATTCTAATGGGCTTTCCTTGATAGGTGAGTTGTGTCTTTTCTCTGAAAGCTTTTAGTATTCTATTTTTATGCTGTATGTCTGAGATCTTAATTATTATATGTCTGAGTGTGGGTTTATGTTGATTGTGACTGTTTGGCATTCTCTGTGTCTCACTTATCTGCATATCAGATTTTTTTCCCCATGTATGGGAAATTTTCTGTTATTACTTCTGTGAATATTTTATGTATGTCATTTGTGTTGACTCCTGCATCTTCACTAATGCCCATTAATGTTATATTATTGCTCTTGGCATCATCTTGAAGCTTCTGGATTGTCATTTCATGCTGTTTTGTTACTTTTAAAAGTTCTGTCATTTCATGATCACTAACTGTGATCCTGTCCTCAACATCCAAAATCCTATCCTCAGCTTCCTTTAAGCGGTTGCACGCTTTCAATAGAATTTTTTGTTTCTTGGATGTCTCTTTGAGTTTGTTTCATGAATTCTGCATGTTTTCTATACTGTCCATTCAAAGTTTCAATCAGTTTCCCATGCTGCTGTACTTTTTTCTCTATTTCTTCTTTAGCTGCACTCAGCAACTCCTTTACTAAGGTTGTTATTTCTGTCTTTACATGGGAGAGTACTTCTAATTTGATTTCCTGTATAGCCTGATGGAGTTTTTTGTTTTTTTTTTTTTTAATTTCACTTGCTATCTTTTCAGAGGTTTCTGGTGTGTTACTTTTGAAGTCCTCTATTTCAGTGTCTCCTGTACTTGCTCCTGGTGTACCAGGTGTTTAAGATTGTGTTTTGCATTTTCCTTTGGTCATTTTTCCCCTTTCAAGTTAATATTTGGTCCTTCAGTCCCACTAGTGTCCACTGTTGGTAGTATGTATCTTTTGGTCCTAATGTAAGGTTAATATTTGTCCAATTCCTGGGTCCCACAATGAAGAGGTGGGCCAGTCACCTGACTTCCTATTTCAGGGCATGTTGGGTGAGTTCTATATACTTCCTTGGCTGTCAAGTCTAATAGTATTTATGTAAGTCAACTTTTAGTTTCTGTACTATTAGTTCATCTTCTTGTTATTCCAGGTCACCAAATCTCCCTGTCTATTGTATTTGTGTTAGCTGAGGCCCTACTATTGTGTGCCTCCATGTCTTATAAACCCTTTTGATTTTCTCCAAGTTGGGGAGTCCTTATTGGCACACACTTCATTTTGTCTGATGTTTTCTTTGTGCAGGGAGGAGTCACCCCCACTCTTGTCAGCCTCAAGGTCTTACAGTTAGTTGGGGGGAGCTTTACTACTAGCTCTGTTTACCCACTGTACACTTCTATTTTAGGGGGCATACTCACCAAACTGACTGGAGCCTGCCAAGATCTTCCTATTGGGTGAGGCAGTCACTGAATCTCCCATTAAGCTAGTTTAGTTAATCAGCTATAGTCTAAGGTTTTGGGAGAAAGGGTGGGGGCTCTGGCCGGAGTTCCCTGGTCCCCAAAGGTCATCTGCAGAGAAGGTGGGGCTGCAAGAGAGGCTGGAGTCTAAACTGGCCAGGAAGCCTCTGACTGGAGTTACTGGCTGCTGCTGGGTGGTCTCTGTAGAGGGCCGTGCTCCAAGGGAGGCCAACACATCTAAGCTGTCAGGGCACCTCTCTTATTTTTTTCCTTTTTCTTTCCTTCTTTTTCACAGTATCTATTGTACCCTTTCGATCTTATTTACTCTTTCAGTTTCTTACACTAGGGAGACAATATAGTGTTTATACATGTGAATCTGATTTATTTCACTTATGAGTATGATCACAAGTTGTGTCCATTTGCCTATAAAGGCATTGAGTTTATCCTTTTTAGATCAGTAGTACTCCATTATATAAAAAATACCTCATCTTTTTAATCCATTCCTTTGTTGATGGACGTTTGGGTTGTTTCCAAGATATGGCTATTACGAATTGTGCTCTCACTTCTTTAGTTTCTTTCATTCATGTTTTGTAGTATACATATATCTTTTACCTCTTTGGTTAAACTTATTCCTTTTTTGTTATTGTAAATGAAATTATTTTCTAGATTTTTTTTCCAGGTAGTCTTAGTGTACAGAAAAACTACAGTTATTTGTGTGTTTATTTTGTACCCTGTAATTTTACTGAATTTATTTCCTACAGTTTTTTGGGGGGCAGGAGTAAGTAGAATCTTTAGGTTTTCTCTGTACAGGATTGTATCATCTGTAAACTGAGCCAACTTCTTCCTTTTCCAGTTGGTTTGTCTTTTTTGTTTTTTCCTTGCTTAATTCTTATGATTAGAATTCTATTACTATGTTGAATAAAAGTCATGAGAATGAGTTTCCTTGTCTTGTTCCTTATCTTAAAAAGCTTTTAGCTTTTCTTTTGGATGAACTAACAGAGATTAGTAGTATAGCTATCATCCAAAAGAACAGTTTGTGCTTTCATTGTTTGGTGGTTTCATTTTTTTAATGCCTAAATCTTGTAACCTGAACAACTACTTCTAAGATAACAATATGCAATATATTGATTAATGTTAATTTCCTACTTTTTTTGGAAATTCTGTATCATTTTTATCCTTTTATCTGTTTTGCTTTTTAAAATAAAAAAGAAAAGCTTTTAGCTTTTTATCCTTGAGTATTGTGTTAGCTGTGGTGCTTGTCACATAAGGTGTTTGTCATATTAAGGTACATTTATTCTTTATGTAATTTGTTGAACACTTTTTATCACAAATGGATGTTTAATTGTATTGAATGATTATATTAAGATGATCATTTTTTGGTCTTTCATTCTGTTGTGATGTTATCACATTTATTGACTTGTTTATGGTGTGCTATTATTACATCTTTGGAGTAAATCTCACTTTACTATGAGTGATTCTTTTATGTAGTGTTGGATTTGATTTGCTAGTATTTTATTGAGGACTTTTGCCTCTATGTTTATCAGGGATATTGATTTAAAAAATTTTTTTTTTGGTAGTGACCTGATGTGACTTTGGCATCAGGTTAATCCTGGCCACATAAATTCAGAAGTGTTCTTTTTCTTCACTTTTTTTTTTACAGGGGTTGGTATTACTTCTTCAAATATTTGGTAGCATTTAACAAGAAAGAAGTCATCTGTTCCTTGCTCTTTCCTTTCTTTCTTTCGTTTTTTTAAAACAGGTTTTTTTTTATTAGAATATTTTTGCAGTGCATGTATTTTATTACCACCTTGGGGAGTGGGTTCACAAAGCAACTTGCTTTCTTTTTTAAAAAATCCCCTTCCATATCCCTGTGCACTCTCTCCCTCCTCTAATTCCCCTTTTCCTATTTTCATTCTTATTGATATTATTTTTTTTAAATTTTTTTATTTAAAGAGAAACAAAAGCATATAAAGGGTAGAGATAGTACAGAATTTCAAAAAAATAATAAGAAATCACTAGTTGATAAATTATGTATTGTTTTCTTAGAAATAGTAGTTCAAGTTACAAAATTAAAGCATACAAAGTAGGTATTCAAACAGTGAGAATGTAAACAGCTATGCATGCATGAGTCTCTAATTGTATTTCTATACTTTCTGTATTAGAGGGAAGAACAAAACTTAGCAAGACAAAACAAAACAAATTCCTATAAAAACATGAAACCAAAAAGTTGTATAAAACCATAGTACAAGGTAATCTACAATGATTGCTGTGTTGTTTCTTATTATCTTCAGTAGAATTGTCTATATCATGAGACATAAAACAATATAGCAGTATAATCGAATATAGCAGTACATAACAATATTAGAAAAATTAAAACATTGACAGTATAAAACTTCAAAGGCAGGTAATAATCAAACCAGAGTGGAAATTCTAGTGAATCTTGTCATCGTCAGTGCAGTTGCTTATACTTTCAGACTTGATACTATCAATCATAACAGTTTTGAATAAAATCTATCAATACAAAACAGCGATCTAACAAACCAGATTCTATTACGATCAGTCTTGGTAAAACAGTGTAGGTTTTACAGAGCTGTAGATTAACTTAATAAGAAATTAAGGGTAATTACTGTACTATATCCTTTTATTTTGGGAATTACTGTCTGTGCCCTCAAATCTAGTACAGGTAGAATGACTGGAACAGAATATCTAAGCAGAGTAGTGTGAGTAATGTGGGTTTTAAATCCTGGTGCACTATTAACAATATAGTGTATCAAGGCCATCTGTGTTAGAGATTCTAGCCATCCTTCTCTGCCTCATTTCTGCTATGCTATTTTTCAGCATTTGTTTGTCTACTTTTCTCCTTCATTCTACTGCCTGCCCCACTCATTGAGGCCTTTCTGCCACTG
>PVLA01015530.1:0-24771 GCA_004027455.1 Hydrochoerus hydrochaeris
ATTGAAGCACTTCAAGTCCTGAAAGAAAACAACCCCCAACCCAGATTGATGTAACACACAAAACTAACTTTCAAAATTAATGGAGAAATAAGATAATTCCATGACACAGAACAACTTAATAAATTCATGTCCAACAAACCAACACTGAAAGTATACTGAAAGATAATCTAGATGGAGACAAAAATGATCACAATTGAAAGAACAACAACAGAAACAAACCACCAGGCAGGACGAACAATTAGAAGGGGAAATCAGAGAAAGAAGTGTGATAAAATAACATGACAAATACAGGGTGATTCATATCAGTTATAAGCATCAATGCAAATGATCTCAATTCAACAAGAAAAAGAAATAGACTGACAGAATGGATCAAAAAAGATCCAACACTATGCTGTAGACAAGAAACACATTTAACTCAAAATGAATTTCATAGACTGAAAATTAAAGGATGGAAAAACAGTACTCCATGTGGCAGGAACTCAGAAAAAATAAGGGACACCTATTCTCTTTGCAGACAATATGAACTTCAAATCAAGAATGATCAAAAGAGATAAAGAAGGTCACGATGTGCTTCTTATGGGAAAACATCAAGAGAAAAAGATAACAATCATACGTATATATGTGCCAAATACAAGAGAATCCAACTGTATAATCAAATATTACTAGACATGAAATGTCAAATACACAATGACACAATTTTAACAAGGGACTTTGATACCCCACTGTCACAAAGAGATAGATCAACTAGGTGAAAAAACCAGCCAAGAAATATCCAAACTGAACCATACCTATGAACAAATGGACTTAGTAGACTTTACACAGTATTCTACCTGAAAACAACAGCATTCTTCTCAGCTGTTCATGGGATATTCTCTAAAACAGACTATATACTAGCCCACAAAATATGCTTAAGTTAATGCAAATGAATTGAGGATTTTTTCATTTTAAAGAGAATAAAACAAAAGAGAACTAAGCAAATCAGAACAGAACAATGTAAGCAACACAGCACTTCCAAAAAAGATAATTGGATATTAACAGTAGCTATCATAATGTCTCTTTCTTTGAAATAGTTGAGTTTAGCTTTACACACAATAGTGTCAAACTTAACAAAGTAGAATAAACAACTCAAGAGAATGGAAGTATTAAAAGACATTCTGAACCATATAACTGAAGATGAACAATGGCTGCTATAATATCTCATTTTCCATAAAATTTTTTTTACTATCATACATAATAAAATCCAATAACACACAATGTGCTAGAACCAATGGTATGAGAAAAACAAAAGCATGGTAGGACTTCGGAGCAAGATGATATTAAATCAACACTGGCTATCACACTGTCTTGTCTTCAAAGTAATTACTCATATGATCACATATATTAAGATCAAACAAAACAGAATAAAACCATTCAAACCAATGAATGAAGACATAAGACATCAAAGCAGTATAGTAGTGAACCATGATTTCCATTAAATCTTCTGTACTCTTACCATTTCTTACACTAGGGAGACTACGGTAGTTATACATGTGAGTTTGATTTATTTCACTTATGAGTATAGATTCAAGTTGCATCCATTTATTTATAAATATCTCAATGTGATCATTCTTTTTAGCTGAGTAGTACTGCACTGTATAAAAGTACCACAACTTTTTTATCCATTCCTCAATTGATGGGCACTTAGGTTGTTTCCAAGATCTGGCTATTACAAATTGTGCCTCTATAAACATGGGTGTGCATATATCACTGTGGTAAGATGTTTTCAGAACTTCTGGGAATATACCTAAGAGTGGAACAGCTGAGTCAAATGGAACCTCCATCCCCAGCTTTTTGAGGAATCTTCAGATTGACCTTCACAGTGGTTGCACCAGTCTATACTCCCACCAACAGTGCAGAAGAAGAGTTCCTTTTTCCCCACAGCCTCTCCAGCACTTGTTGTTGGTAGTTTTGTTGATCCTGGCCATTCTTTCTGGAGTGAGATGGTCTCTCAGTGTTGTTTTAATTTGCATTTCTCTAATGACCAATGATGATGAGCATTTTTTCATGTGTTTATTTGCCATTCATATTTCTTCATCTGAGAACTGTGTGTTCATCTTGGATGCCCATTTTTGTGTTGGGTCTTTGAATTTTGGGGTTCTGATTTTTTAATTGTTTATAACTTCTAGACAGAAGTCCTTTGTCTGAGGGACAGTTCACTAAGATTTTTTTCCCAGTTTGTAGGTTTTCTTTTCACTCTGCTGGAGATTTCTTTGGAAATGCAGAAACTCTTTAATAAAATATGATCCCAGTTATTGATTCTGGGAAGTATTTCCCATGCAGTTTGGTTCTTGTTCATGAATTCTCTACCTACCCCTATGTCTTCAAGATTTTTACCTATTTTGTCTTGCAACAGATTTAGTGTTGCTGTTTTAATATTTAGATCTTCAATCCATTTGGATTTTAGTTTAGTACATGGTGATAGGCATGGGTCTAATTTTAGATTTTGCCATATGGATAGCCAAATTTTCCAGCACCATTTATTAAAGAGACTGTCGTTCTTCCAGTGAACATGATTGGCCCCTTTATCAAAGATAAGGTGGTTGAGTGTGTTTGTCGATGTATCTTCTAATCTAATTCATTGATTTTCAGGTCTGTTTTTATTCCAATACCATGTTGATTTTATTACCGTAGCTTGGTTGTATAACTTCAAGTCAGGGATTGTGATCCTGCCTCCCTTTGCTTTGCTGCTTAGAATTGTCTTTGCTATTCTAGGTCTCTTCTGGTTCCAGATGAATTTTAGGAGTGATTTCTCTAGATCTATGAGGTATGCTAGTGGTATTTTCATTAGGATTGCATTGAATGTGTATAACAATTTTGGGAGAATGGCCATTTTTACAATATTTATTCATCCTATCCATGAACAAGGGATGTCTTTCTATTTTCTGAGGTCCTCTTCAATTTCTTTTTTCAGGGTGTTGTAATTTTCCCTGTACAACTCTTTTACATCTCTCATTAGATTAATTCCTAAGTATTTCATTTTTTTGGATGCTAGTGTGAAGGGTGTGGTTTTCCTTATTTCTCTCTCGGTGATTTTGTTGTTAGTGTATAAGGATGCTATTGATTTTTGAGTACTGACTTTGTATCCAGCTACATTGCTGAATTTATTTATTATATCTAGGAGACTTTCAATCGAGTTTTGGGGGTCTTCTATGTAGAGTATCATGTCATCAGCAAATAATGATAATTTAGCTTCTTTTCCTATCTTTACTCCTTCTATTTTTCTCTCTTGTCTAATTGTTCTGGTTAGTATTTCTAGTACTATATTGAATAGCAGCAGTGATGATGGACATCCTTGTCTTGTGCCTGATTTTAAGGTAAAGGTTTTCAGTTTTTGGCCATTTAATATGACACTGGCTGTCAGTTTGTCATAGCTGGCCTTTATCATTTGAGGTAAAGACCATCTATTCCAATTCTCTGTAAGGTTCTTATCATGAATGGGTGTTGGATCTTATCAAAAACTTTTTCTGCATCTATAGAAATGATCATGTGACTCTTGCTTTTGGCTCCATTGATATGGTGGATTAAATTTATTGATTGATGTATGTTGAACCATCCCTGCATGCCTGGCATGAATCCCACTTGGTCATAGTGTATAATCTTTTTGATGTTTTGCTGCATCCTGTTTGCCAATATTATATTGAGAATTTTTGCATCTATGTTCATTAGGGAGATTGGCCTGTAGTTCTCTTTTTTAGTTGGGTCTTTCTCGGGTTTTGGTGCTAGAGTGATATATGTTTTTCCAGGAATAACTTAGTGAGAATTGCTTCCCTTTCAATTTGATTGAAAAGTTTGAGGAGTGTCGGCATTAAGTCTTCTTCGTATTTCTTGTAGAACTCTGCAGTGAATCCGTCTGGGCATGGGCTCTTCTTTGTTGGTAGGGAGTTGATTACATTTTTAATTTCATAGATAGAAATTGGGTTATTCATCAGTTTTACATCTTCTTGATCCAGCTTTGCTGGTTCATATGTTTCTAAGAATCTGTCCATTTCTTCGGTGTTATCCAACCTATGAGAATAGAGGTTTTTGAAATAGTTGTTGATGATCTTCTGTATTTCCACAGAGTCGGTAGTGATTCCTCCTTTTTCATTCTGTATTGCATGAAATTGAGTCTTTTCTTTCCTTTTTAAAATTAGGTTGGCTAGGGACTTGTCAATTTGATTTATTCTTTCAAAGAACCAACTCTTTGGTTTATTGACTCTTTGAATTGTTTTCTTAGACTCTGTAGCATTAATTTCTTCTCTGATCTTTATAATTTCCTCCCTTCTTTTGGCTTTGGGCTTGTCTTACTCTTCCTTTTCCAGATCTTTGAGGTGTAATATCAGGTTGCTTATTTATGTTTGTTCTGTTTTCCTAATGTGGGAACTCAGTGCAATAAATTTTCCTCTGAGGACCACTTTGATTGCATCCCACAGGTTCTGGTAAGTTGTATTTGTATTTTTGTTTGCTTGTAGATATTGTTTAATTTTACTTTAATTTCCTCTGTGACCCACTGATTGGTCAAAAGTGTATTATTTAATTTCCATGTGTTTGTGTGGTTTTTGCAGTTACAATTATCATTAATTTCCAGTTTCATGGTGCTCTGATCCATTAACATACATGGGACAATTTCAATTCTTTTGCATTTACTTAAATATGTTCTGTGGGTTAGTATATGTTCTATTTTAGAGAATGTCCCATGTACTGCTGAAAAGAATGTATATTCTGATGTTGTTGGATGGAACACTCTGTATACATCTATTAAATCCATTTGTTCACAGGTGTGATTCAGTTCTGCTATTTCTTTGCTGATTTTCTGTCTAGTTGATCTATCACTATGTGTCAATGGTGTGTTAAAGTACCCTGTTATAATTGTGTTATTACCTGTTCTATTTTTCATTTCTGTCAATACTTGCTTTATGTAGTTGGGTGCTCTGCAATTTGGTGCATACATATTTAAGACTGTTATCTCTTCCTCTTGCAGTTTTCCCCTAACTAGTATGTAGTGACCTTCTTTATCTCTTTGGACCATTCTTGGTTTGAAGTTCACATGCTCTGCAAACAGAATATCTACCCCCGCTTTTTTTTTGAATTCCTGTTGCATGGAGTATTGTTTTCCACCCTTTGACTTTCAGTCTATGAGTTTCCTTTGTGTTAGATGGGTTAATCAAGAAGATATAAAAATTCTGCATAACCCTATATCAATTAATGAAATTATAAATGTAATTAAAAACTTATCAAAAGAAAAGCCCAAGTCCTTGTGGATTCTCAGCTGAATTCTACAAGAAATTTAAAGGAGATTTAATGCCAATACTCCTCAGACTCTTTCATGAAGTTGAAAGAGAAACAATGTTCCTTAACTTAATTCTGAAGGCAAGTATTATCCAAATACCAAAATTAGAGAAAGACACACTAAAAAACAGGACCACAGGCCAATGTCCTTAATGAACAGATTAGAAAAATCCTCAGTAAAATACTAGGAAAAAGAATGCAGCAAATCATCAAAAAGGTTATATATACCATGACCAAATAGGATTTATACCAGGAAAGCAGTAATGGTTCAGCATAAATGTAATAACAGTATCAACAGAACCAAAGATAAAAACATCACATGATCATTTCAATACATTCAGAAAAGCATTTGATAAAGTCCAGCACTCATTCATGGTAAAAACCATACAGAGAATCATAATAGATGGTCTTTATCAAAACTTGATAAAAACCACTTCAGGCAAACCAACAAATACTAAAAGCTTCAATCTAAAATCAGGAATGAGACGAGGACATACACCATCTCCACTCCTATTCAATTTAGTTCTGAAAACATTAGCCAGGGCAATTATATAAGATAGGGAAAAAAAGGGAGTCAGAATAAAAAAGGAAGAACTTAAATTATCATTATTTTCAGGTGTCATGATACTCTACATAGAAGACTCCAAAAACTCAATAGATTTCTAGATTTAGTAACCAATAGATTTCTAGGTTTAACAACCAAATTCTTTAATGTAGCTGGATATGAAGACAACATTGAAACATCAATAGCATTCCTGTACATTAACAACAAACTCACTGAGAGAGAAATTAGGGAAACGATATTCTTCAAAATAGCATCCAAAATAAAATGAAATACTTAGGAATCAGTCTAATGAAAGAAGTAAAAGACTTATACATTGATTACAGCACTCTGAAAAAGGAGATCAAACATGATATTGGAAAATGGAAATATATCCCTTGCTCATGAATAGGGAAGAACTGACATTATGAAAATGGCCATATAATCAAAACCGTTATACAGGTTTAATGCAATGCTGATTAACATATCATTAACATACCTCACAGAACTAGAAAAATACTCATTTGGAAACAGAGGAGACCTAGAATATTAATGGTAATCCTGGGTAACAAAGGCAAGGCAAGAGACATGGAAATCCCTGACTTGAAATTATACTTCAAAGTTACTGTGATAAAATCAGCATAGTACTGACAAAAAATAGACCTGATGATCAGTGGAACAGATTAGAAGATGGAAACAGAATTACAAATACACTCGGCCATCTTGTTCTTGACTAAGGTGTCAAACATATTTACTGGAAGAAAGATATTCTCTTTAATAAATGATGCTGGAAAAACTACCTCTCTACATGCCAAAGACTAAAACTAGACACATGTCTATCACCATGTACTAAACTAAAGTCAAAATGGATCAATGATCTAAGTATTGAAACCAAAACACTAAATCTAATGGAAAAGAAGTAGGTATAAACCTTGAAGATATATGTATAGGCCAAACTGCATGGGAAATACTTCAAAAAATAAACAATTGGCATATAATCTTATGAAAAAGCTTTTTCATATCAACAGAAACCACTAACAGAGTGAAAAGACAACCTATAGAGTGGGAAAACATTTTAGAAAGTCATCTCTGATATAAAGGACTTATACCTGGAACATATAAAGAATTGAAAAATCTCAGAGCCTCAAATTCAAAGACCCAGTCCAAAAATGGAAATCTGAGACGAATATATATTTCTCAGTTGGAAAAATAAAAACAGCAGATAAGTATATGAAAAAAATGTTCAGTATCAATGATCATTCAATAGATGCAAATTAAAACAACACTGAGATTTTATCTCACTCCAGAAGAAATGGCTGCCACCAAGAAATCAATAACAAATGCTAGAGGGGCTATAGGGAAAAAGGAACACTTCCCCACTGTTGGTGAGACTGTGAACTGGTACAACCACTGTGAAAATCAGTATGGAGATTCCTGAAAAAGCTAGGATTGGAGGTCCCATTTGATTGAGCTATTCCACATCTGGATATCTTCCTAGAAGAATTAAAAAGATCATACAACAGTGATATATGTGCACCCATGTTTATAGCAGCACAATTTGTAACAGCTAAATCTCAGAACAACCTAAATGCCCATCAATGAAGAATGGATAAAAATATGTTTTTATAGAATAAAGTACTGCTAAACCATAAATAAGGATAAATGAGACTTTTATAGGCAAATGAATACAAGTTGAGATCATACTTGTAACTGAAATAAATAATAATCACATGTGTAAATATCATGTTTTCTCCCTGGTGTGAGAATTGAAAGAATAATTAAGGTCTAGAATGTGGATTAGATATTCTGAAATGGGAAGTAATTTTTAAAAGGAAAGGGGAATTAGGAGGGGGAAGGAGGAAATGAAGGAAGGGAAAAGGGGAAAAATGCAAGGTAGCTATACAATTTGTGTCTCTTAATTCTCTGAAAAGGAAGATTCATGCTAATATCAATTGTGTAATTTTTATGCCCATATCTTGTGCTCTGTGTAACTAATTTGAAGATTACAATATGCAGTGTGTTATCTATTGTTGGTCTCCTATTATGTTGTTATGAAATTCTATCTTACCATTTGATTAAAATGAAAAATAGTAAATAATATCCAAAATATACAATAGATATTGTGAGGAAACTGTTTAAAAGGAAAGAGAAACTGGGGATAGGGGAAAGGAGAAAAGAAGGAAGGGAAAAAGTATATATATATACAATTACAACAGTATTACTACTAATTTCTCTTAGTTCATTCAAAAGAAAGATTTATGCTAATATTGTTTGGTCAATTTTACATTGCTAATACTTGTATTCTGAATAACTGCTTTAAAGATAATAATACATAATGTATCTTTTATTTTGAAAAGAATAAAACCAAATGAGGAAAAAAGAAAAAAATGGGGTCATTATAAACAAAAGATGGACATAGTACATAATTTAAAACCACAATACAAGGTTATCTACGATGGTTACCATGAAGTCTCTTGTTATCTTAAATAGAATTGCCCATGGCCTCAGGTTCAATACAATTGAGCCTAGCACTATGGAGAAAAATCAATAAAAACAAAACATTGGAGACATTATAGGACTTCAAAAGAGGGTAATAGTCAAATCAGAATGGGTATCATAGTGAATCTTATTGTCTTCAGAGTAGTTGCATATACTCTCAGACTTGATACTATCAAACATAACAGATTCGAATAAAATCAGTCAAGACAAGATAGTGATTGAATAAGACAGATTCAAATAAAATCAGTCAAAACAAGACAGTGAAAGCAATACAGCATTTCAGATTGTTAATAGGGAATAAAAAATGGTTATTGTAGTATATTCAGCTATCTTTGGAATAGCTGTCTATGCCCTCAAATCTAGTACAAGTAGACAAACTGCAACAGAATATAACCAAACAAAACAGAGCAATGAAACAATATAGGTTTCAAATCATGGTACAAGATTAACAGTGTCCTCTTCCTTCTCTTTTTAGATAATTCCTCCCCTTTCACTTTCCAAGGGTGCATTGTACATTATGTATCCCACTAACTCCTTTAGTTTTTAGATTAGGGATGTAACTCACTATTTACCTAAGTGGTTCTGAACATTTTTACTCCTGAGCTTGGTCTTAAGTTGTATCCATTTACCTACAAGAGCCTCAAGGTTTTCCTTCCTTATAGCTGAGTAGTTCTCCATTGTATAAAAGTGTTATGTCTTTCCAACCAATCTGTAGCTGTAGGGAGAGCTACCCCCACTTTTTTCTGGTTCCCTGTCACATAGAGTGTTATGTTCTCATCTTTGAATTTCAGTTCATACACCTTCTTTCAGGTAGTATATTTCTTAAATAGAGCATCTTGATGGACTCTATCTCGTGACACACTTGGCCTGTGTTTCTTTTTATTAGTGTATCAAGGTTATCCATGTTAGTGATTATGGTCAATTTTCTCTGCCTCATCTCTGCCATGCTATTTTTCTGCCATTGGTTATCTATTTTCCCCCTTCATTCCACTGTCTGCCTCATTCAATGAGCCTTCTCTATTGCTGTTCTTGAAACCATGGTCCTTTTTTTCTCTCTTCAGAATGCCCTTCATTATTTTTTGTAGGATTGGATTGGTGACTATGAACTCCCCCAATTCCTCTTTGTCATAGAATTATCTTGTTTCTCCATTAATTTTGAGAGATAGTTTTGCAGGGTACATCAATCTGGGTTGGAGGTTATTTTCTTTCAGGGTTTGGAATACTTTGCTCCAAGCTCTTGATTTGATGGTTTGTGTTGAGAAGTCTGTCATGATTCTGATGGGTTTTACTTTATAAGTGATCTGTTTCTTTTCTCTGACAGCTTTTAATATTCTGTTCTTGTGTTGAATTTTTGGGTTCTTGATTATTATATGTCTGGGTGTAGATCTATTTTGGTTATAGCTGGCTGGAGTTCTGTATGCCTCATATATCTGGACATCATTTCTTTTTCCTATGTTTGGAAAGTTTTCTTTAATTATTTCTGATAATAGTCTTTGTTTTTCATTTGTGTTTACCCCTGCTTCTTCACTCACATTTTTTATTCTTAAGTTATAAATCCTCTTGTCATCTTGTAGCCTTTGTATTGTTACTTCTTGGTTCCTTGTTATTTTTAAGAGATCTTTCCTTTTACAATCACATGTTGCAAATCTGTCTTCAAGGTTTGATAGTCTATCTTTAGTTTCTTTCAAGAAGTTTTGCCAGCTTTCAATGGAGTTTTTAATTTCCTGGTAGTCTCTTTGAATGTGTTTCATGATTCTAGATTTTTTTTATAATATTCTTCATTGAAGGTTTCTCTCCTTTTCGTTTGCCCCTCCATTCTTCCATCTGTGTCTTCTTGAGAGGTACTTAGCATTTCTTTTATTATTTTCCTTATATCTTCCTTCACTTGTATTAGAATTTCTGTTTGTAGTTCTTTTATAAGGTCATGAAGATAATTCTTTAAGTCAGATGCTGCTTTTTCAGACACCACAGGTGTGCAACCCACAATTTCTTCTGTGTTTACCTGCCCTGGGCCAGTAGTGTTTGTGTTGTTTCTTCCTCTTGTCATGTTTCTGGTATCCTCCAGAGGAGTGGACAATGGGGGTCCCTTGCACTTCCTGTATTGGCTGCAATTACTCTGGAGCATGCTGGCTAAGTATTGCTGCCCTCCCCAGTCTGCTGATGGCCACTGAGGTACAAGCAGGGGTGGGGCAGGCTGGCCCCTCCCTTCTGAGCTAGTCAAGCTCTGAGAGATTTCACCATGTTAGTGTGTGCCATGTGGATGGGGCTGGTTAAGCATAGCTTCAGGAAGAACTCATCCTTGGCTATTGGATCATGCACAGGGGCAGAACTCAGTCCAAGTTATTCTCACCAACTGCTCTGTGCTAGGAATGGCTGACTGAAGCTGCTGCAGTTCTGGTTCTGGGCTTATCCTGCCTGCCTCCTAAACATTGCCCGGCCAATTACCCACTCCCATGCTAGGACTGATTTCTGAGCACTCACCAGGAGCTAGTGCAGATCTCCAAGCCAAGTGCTGCTCTCCATTCTCCTGCTCCTCTCCATTACCGCTTCCTCCCACCAAGGCCTTCAGGCTCATCAACTCCCAACTTCACTGCAACCACCCATCTTCAGATTACAGCAGTGTTTCATATGCAATGGGACCAGCTCTGGTGAGAGTGAGTCTGGCTACAGCCTTCCATTCATGATTTTCTTTTGTTTTGTTTTGTTTTCTTTTCTTTTGTTCTTTCTTTCTTTCTTCTTTCTTTCTTTCTTTCTTTCTTTCTTTCTTTCTTTCTTCTTTCTTCTTTTTTTCCCCCTTTAGTTTTTTTCCCAGGTGAAGAGGATCTATCTCCTGTTTAATCTTCTCCAGCATGTTTTATTCCATCATCTGAACTGTTTCAGAGAGGATTTTATTTTGCTGATTATTGATCTGCCATCTTCCCATATTCCTTCAATAATGCATAATATATTAACCATTGTTACTCTTCATTATCTTGCTTCTAAATTTTGTTTGTTTTTATTGTTTTTCCTCTTCACAATAAAAAAGCAAAAAAATTTAAAATGATACTTGATACTATTGAGCTAATACTTTATATGATTAAGTTGGTAAATATTATGCTATTGTGTATTGCATTACTAATTAAGGTTTTGGGGCTGTTTTTGATACTGGGGATTGAACTCACAACCTTGTTCTTGCCAGGCAAGTGCTTATGCCACTGAGCTAAATTCTTAGCCCTGCATTACTAATTTAAAATAAGAGTCCCTTTGAACTATTGCCATTACTCTCTTGTAACTGTGTTTTCTTTGTGCAGCAGTACTTAGCACTGTAAGACAAAAGGAACGCATTAGATAGAACCCTATGTTACCACTCGATGTAACAGTGATACTCACAGGGCATTAGTCATCAGCCCTAAATCTATTTGAAGTAGCTACTAACATGAAGATAGTGCCTCTTTGCTATTAACCAATATTCCTTTCATGTGTATCTACACAACAGAGAGATTTGAAGTTGCTTCTTCTTAAAAAACAAACAAACACATACACAAACAAACAAACAAAAGAATGTCAAGGAAGTAAAAGAGCAAACAAACACTTTAGTAGCCAGTACACAGTAAAAGCAGAAGGATATTAAAAGTAGAAGCTACCACATAGGTTGTTCTTGCTGTGTTATCTGTAGGCACTGTTTTAAGGGCTATATTATGTTTCTTAATTCCTATGTTCTTCATAACATTCCTGTGTAGCATTCTTTATCTTCTCTTTTACAGGTGAGATGCTGACATATGGAAAACATGGATACCTTCTTCAAGATTTCACAACTGCTAAGGACAGAATGATGCCAGAATCTCAGGAGAGCAGATTCAGGGAACATCTCTGCTAGTGACTTATATGAGCAACTTCCACTTCTGCATTGTCTTGTGCTTCCTCTGCACAGACTGTGGGTCCAGGACACTCTCTATTTGCCCAAACACTTCTATTCTACTGCTTGGCTTAAATCCCACTTTCTTAGGAAGTGCGTCATGTATACCCAAGCCATAGGCAGAGCTTTTATTGCATTTCCCTGGGGCACTGACAGCTCAGCAGTGTAATTCTCTGTGTCCAGGTATTCTCCACCCAAACTGAATGTTTACTATCAAGGACACATCATCAGAATTTTACATCTTCAAAAATGAGGAGGTTATTAGATGTCATTAGTTTATGCTTCTCAATTTAATAATGAGAAAACTGAGACTCAGAGGCGAAGATTGACTTGTCCAAAGCCAGTAAGGTGGTTGGGAGTTAAATATTTCATTCATTTCAAAAATTATCTGATGCTCCTGGGAAATCATCAGGACTGGACACTCTATGGGCACTGAGTAAATGTCAGATGGACCTACAAAGTTTATTCCATGGCATGTGACTGTCAGTTCCACAAGCATTAAAAAGCATGTCAGGTGGAGGATGAGGAACGAGCAGGGATACGGCTACTTTGCTGAAGTCTGTGAGGAAGCCAGGACATTCTTCGGAACAGGGAGCAGAAATTCTGTTTGGACACCAGCTGGACAGGGATGAGATTTCAGCATCTCCAATCTGGCCACAGAAAGGAAGCAGAGGAGTATTCTCCCCTGAGCACAGTGGGCCAGGACAGCGGACCGCCATGCTGACGAACATATATCCCAATTCTAGGTTCCCAGACACTTTTATTCTCCTTCCCCTAGTTGGCCTCCCTAGCAGGTCAGGAGAGAGAAAGCTGGGCTAGATGAGAGCATAAGACTCCTCATGGAGCCAGGTGTTGCAGAGGCCACTGTAGCTCTCCATGGAGTTTCCTGATTAATTAATTAGTGGGCGTCCTCTGTTGCAGGCTGTGTCACTCCTCCCACCTCTGGCAGAGGAAGTGCATCTTCCCCTCCAGAGCTTCCCTGCCATAACTCTCTACTTCAAGCAGACCAACATCTGGGTACACACCATGGAAGGAAGGGTTAGATCCTGCTCACAGGTGAGTTGCCAGATGGGAGACTTGTGCAGAGGGAAGGTGGAAGGGGAACCTAAAATATAAGACAGCAGAAAGGCAAGGTGAATAAATCAACAGTGTGTCCCTGTGTACTTGTGTCTTGTATCTGAGTGTTTGCTACATAGGTGACTCTATGTAGTGTTTGCTACATAGAGTTTAGGGTAGCATGCTGCCTGGGAGATGGAGGCCATGGCACAAGATCTTGTAAATCGCTACTTCATTTTGCCTCCCTTAATAAACCTTTCCTACCCATTTCAGAGAAGCACCTGCCACACCTAGGCCCCAGGAAAGGGATTTGTAACAACTGGAAGAGTTCAGTATCCAGACCAAAAAGTCCTGTCTTAGGAGCTCCAAGAGGAGCAAATACATCTTCCCATCTTCTAAAGTAGTAAGTAAGGAACTAGAGGGAGAGTTGACATTTGTTAGTTACCTACTATTTGACAAATGGAGAGTATAGTTATCCAACTTTTAGAGAAAAAAAAGACAGCCCATTAGGTTAAGGAACTTTCCTAAAATTTTCCTCCTTCCTAAAACTTTTCCACCCTTGTCTGTCCAGTGAATATTTTCAAGCTGGCCCTACTCAAATGCCACCTGCTTGATTGGGCTTTCTCTGATTAGTAGGAGAGTTAGGAAAAAGTCCTTTGTCAGGCCAAAGTTCAGATGGCAAGGGATAACTAAATATTTGTCCTCAGACTGTTCATCCTCAGACTGAGCGCCACAATAAAATGTCACATAGGAAGGGCTGAGTTCCAAATCAGAATTAAAAGAGATAAAAGAAAGAAGCAGTCATGTGCACTACCAAAGTCCACACACACACACACACACACACACAAAGGGGAATTAGGGTTGAAACTGGGATGGGGAAGAGAAATCATTCCAGGTAGGGATGAATATTTAGGGAAGATAAAATATTGTGAGAAATGTTTAAGAGGCAGTGCAAAGGCCAACATGACTGAGGTTGGGGAAGGGAAGCCTATGGAAGCAGTTGGAGATAAGACAAGGAGAATTCTGGGAGCCTTGTTGGAGAGCTTTGGGTGCTGATTGGTCCATACCATCTTCATTGGGCAGGGGAGAGACTAGGCAGGCATGAAACTTGGTAGAAAATGCATGGCCTGGGAATTCCCAGGGTTCTAATAGACCTGATTTACTCTCTCTTGAGCTATTGACCCATGTCAGGTGAAGCACACAGGATTCTCTGAACTGGGATGGGTGGCAGTGCACCTGCCTTCAAGAATGCAGCCTTCTAGCCAGAAGGAGACCAGCCCAGAGACTCTGCAGGCAGTGCTGAGGTCTGGCATGCTTCTCTGCAGGTGAGAGAACCTAACATTCCTCTGCTGTTTTCTTTCCTTGTATCCCATCTTTCTCTCCACCCCATCTCAGTCCAATCTCCTTAGCATTAGGGATGAAGAAGAAAAATTTCAGCTCTATTGACCCCTCCCCAAAAGCTATCTTTTTAATCACATTCTCTATCTTTTCTCCAAATTCTTTTTTCTCTATAAGCAATGATGTTCCCACTCCGAAGTCTCTGGGTTTCTGGTGATCTCACACTCATTCTTCCAGATCCTTTTGAACCTTACCTCTCCTTTGGAATCTGCAAATCAGGTAGGCAGAAGACATTTCTCTTGCTCTATTTATGCAATTAGTGTAACGCACATTTCAACGTGCATGTTTGAAGGTCAAGGTGAATGGTTGACTCTTTCTCTGTAGTGGCAGAGCCCAGTATAATGCCTACCCCTGGTCAAACACTCAACAAATTGTAGGAATTTAAGGTTGAGCCATTCTACTACCCTATCAAACTACACATAGTCCAGGCCCAGCCAGATGAGGAAAGTGGAGACTAAATATGGGTGGGTTGATGTTTACATAGCCTGTTAGGATCACAGTCCAGGTATCTCTGACTTCTTCAGAGCCAGTGCTCTTTGTACTGCATCACACTGATGCCTTAGGAGAGATTAGAAAATGAACATCAAGGGCTTTTCAAAGGAGAATCCTGCACTGTAGGAAAAGGTGGCTTGGAGGAGGACCACAGTACTAGCTCTTCCATGTTACTATTCTATAATGGGGCAAGAAGTGGGATTTTCAGGAGCCTAGCAGGTGATTTCCCTGGGACAGGTTATGCCTGATGATTATAAGGAAGCAGAAAAATGAGAATAGAATATATATGGGGCTGGTCGTGGAGGGGTCACAAGATTTTGCCCAGCCTCCTCTCCCCTTCATCCTCCCTACACCTCTGTTTTTACTCATTGTTCTTCAAAAAACTTCACTCAACAAACCAGTTTTGGATAAATTTTGAGTGCAGGTCACTGAACAAGACAGTGAGATGCAACTCCTTCTTGTGAGGATCTGCTCTGCTGACTTAGTCTCTTCTCTGGGATCTCACAAAAGCCTGACCCTTTTCCTGTAAAAGGTACACAGGTTAGCTTGATAGTAGAACATTCTTCTTCACCCTTTGGAGTAATGAGATAAAAGAATGTGGTGTTTTAAGGAACAGAAACAATGAGAGACAAATGAGTACAATACATAGTTTCTAGGATCACTGAGGTCAGTTAACTGAGACATTTAGTTTTATGTCCAACTGAGGTCAGAGCAAGGACGAGCCTTGACCCAGGTGCTATAAGGATATTTCACCCTCTTCACTCCATGCACCCTCCTCTAAGAAGCCCACAATCTCTTCTCACTTTCTGGAATGTCCTCTCATCCCCCAAACAGCATGTTTGTTAGATGAACTCATTCTCCAAGACCCAATTCAAGTCCTAACTCTTCCAGGATTCTTCCCAAACTTCTCCAAAAGAATAATTTATTTCCACTTCATTTATAAAATTAACAGCATACTAAACAGTCTGCAAGCTGCTTCTGATCAAACTGTTTGAGGGCAGAAGGTAGGACTCAGTCATTTCTCTGTCTCACACACTCTCTAGTACAAGAGGCAGAAAACTGTCCCGCAGGCCAAATCCAGCCACCACCTGTGTTATAAACAAGTTTTATTGGGACACAGCCATGATCATTCATTCCCTTACAGTAGATGGCTGCTTTTGCACTAACATGGCTGAACTTAACAGTTGCAAGAGAGAACAGATGACCCACAAGTCTAAAACACTCTCTGGGATCCTTCACAAAAAAGATTTGTGGGTTCTTCAAATAGTATGTATGTGAGGTGAAAATGAATAGCAAATGCAATCAGCTTAGTGAAGACCTAAGGCTGGTTTTCAGGTGGTATGGTCCTAACTCTGCCCCTAATGATTTGACTAGCAGATAAAGCTGATGATGATGATGATGATGATGATGATAAAGATAGAAGTTTGAGCACTTGTTGTGTGCCAGGCATAGTGCTAAGTAATTTCCTCCTAATAACCAGCTTCAGAATTAGCTACTAGTATTTTCCTCATTAAAGAAGAGCAAACTGAGACTCAAGGAAGTCTTGCCACTTTAGTAGCATAGCCAGGACTCAAGATTAGGTCTAACCTATTTCCAAGTTTCAGACTTACCCATTGCCTTATGACACCCCAAGTTTCTTCATAAATTAGAATTGAATGAGCAATGCAGTTTTCAATATATTTTAGCAAGCAGAAATACACACCCACACACTTTGTATTATATTAGTGTGATAAAAATATGAATAATTTTTCAAGAGCATTTATTACAATAAAAGACATATTGCCATAAATTGCCCTCACAATATCCCTCCTCCCTTCAAACATACACATCATTCTTGCCATTTTCTGAAACAGTCCTGGAAGTCCTCTTGCACGTCTTTAATTGTACTATCCACTGCCTCAGTGACCTGAGTGGATTCCAAGCCTCTACCTCTCATGGATAGTGATTTTGACTCTGGGGAAGAACCGGAAGTCGCATAGCACCAGATCCAGTGGCTTAGGACACACAGTAATGTTTTTAGGAACCTGCCTTTCCTTTAGGTTGCACTCGGCTGCAGCGTGCATGGTATTTTCGTCACATCTCATGAAAGCGGACCCACAGAACTGCTCCAAAAGTGGCAAGAATGATGGGATAAGTGTGTTCAGAGCAAGCGGGAGTATCTTGAGGGGGATTAACGTCAATCTTACTGTAGTAAATTCTTCAATTTAAACATACCGTGTGTGTTGAGCAGCTTTCCTATGTATAAAATTATATACGGAACTTGACTACGGGGAGGCCTTCCTGGAGGTCCAGAACTTTCCGCTGCCTCTCGGCCCCAGCGTTCCCAGCCACCCAGGCTCCCCATGGCCCTGGCCAACCTCTCGGGGATCCCTCAGTTCCTGCTCGTCGGCCTGATGGATGGCACAGACGACCACCCGCTGTTGTTCCTGCTCTTCCTCAGTGTCTACCTGCTCAACGCCCTGGGCAACCTGAGCATGGTGGTGCTGGTGAGGTCCGACGGGGCTCTGTGTGTCCCCGTGTACTACTTCTTGGGTCACCTGAGCCTTGTGGACGTCTGCTTTGCCACGGTCACAGTCCCCCGCTGCTGGTCAGCCTGCTGCGCCCTGGCCAGGCCATGTCCTTCCAGGCATGCTTTGCCCAGTTGTACTTCTTCCTGGCGCTGGGCATCACTGAGAGCTACCTGCTAGTAGCCATGTCCCAGGACCTCGCGGTGGCAGTGTGCCGCCCCCTGCGCTATGGCGCGCTCCTGACCCCCGGGCGCTGCGCCGCGCTGGTGGCGGGGTCCTGGGCCGCGGGGCACCTGCACTCACTGCGGCACACGGGGCTCATCTCTGCGCTCTCCTACCCGAGCTCCGGCCCCGTGCACCACGACAATGATGCTGAGCATGGGGACCTCGGACACTTTTGCCGCGGAGACTGCCATCTTCTCGGAGGGCCTCGCGGTTGTGCTGACCCCGCTCTTCCTCGTGTCCCTTTCCTATGCGCGCATCCTGGTCGCCGTGCTGGGAGTGCGGTCCGCGCGGGGCCGGCGCCGCGCCTTCTCCACCTGCAGCGCGCACCTGGCTGTGGTGTCGCTTTTCTTTGGCTCTGTCCTGTCCGTCTACTTCCGACCTTCCGCTGCCTACTCTGCGCGCTATGACCGACTAGCCAGTGTGATCTACGCCGTGGTCACACCGACCTTGACCCTTTCATCTACAGTCTTCGCAACAAAGAGGTCAAGGGTGCCCTCAAAAGGGGGCTCGGGTGGAGAGAAGTGTGAGGAAGGGCAGGTTGGGTTCACCAGCATTAAGGAACAGCCCCGAGCCTCTCCTCCCCGCTTGTCTTTTTTAGCTTTCCAAAGCTCTATCAGTTTTGATCTGTGGTCTTATTTCTTGTTCAATAGAAAAAATTAGTGGGAAACCGTTAGACAACGTGTTTATTTGGGTGGTGGGCACATAGCAGAAGGGTAAGGTCGTTTCTGTAATGCCTGAATGATTGAAAAAGAATCTATGTTAAATTTAGGGAAAATACAAAGGAAACAGATGAAGGGAAGGAAATGTGTGACCAGCTGCGCAGGAGGCTGGGAGGAGCCCGCAAAGCGGGGCAGCAAGAGCAGGACCGCGAGGAGCTTTTGCTAGGAGTGTGCCCCGCAAACTCCTCCCCAGCAAGTTTCAGGAGGGTCTGGTTCTGCTTTTTGCATTTTAATTTCCCTTTTTGGTTTATTTAGCATTAATGTCAAGAGGTAGTTGGGTAACACCTCATTGCTTCCCGTGTGGACATCTGGATAGTTGTGTTTAAAAGAAAATCATCACAAAATGTTGGGATAAACAGATGATATAATTTTATGACCTAATTTGGATTTCTCACCACATGTTTCTTTTCTTTGTAATGTTTTATTTTATTTTAAAGAGAAAAAAATGGAAATTATGATACAGAATTTCAAGCCAGGTAATAGGAACTTAACAGTGGTTAATATATTGTGCATTGTTATCTTCAAAGTAGTTCCTCAGTTTAAAAGATATAATCATGCAAAATTGATCAAACAGTATAAGGACAAACTGTTCCTTTCAATGAACAAAAACAAATTAATTGTATAATTATATTATATTGTGTCTTTCTTTCTTTCTTTCTTTCTTTCTTTCTTTCTTTCTTTCTTTCTTTCCATGAATGGAGCCTGAAGTCTTTACTAATAATAAACACCAAAGTCAAACAATGGTACGTTTTGCCTTGTAAACTAAATATCTTTAAAAGATAGGCTTACAGTCCCAATGCTCTTTTTAAAAATTCTTATTGTTTTTGTTTTAAAGAGAAAAAAGAACACAGAAAAGAAAGACAAAAAACAAAAGAGATGAACAAATAACAGCAGAAAACCCAAAACAATAACAGTATAGGCTTCCAAAACAAGGTGGTAGGAGTTTAAAAATGGTTTTTATATTGCATCTTGTTATTTCCAAAAGAGTTACTTAGGTTACCAGATATAGACATGCAAAATTGACCTAATCATCTGGGTATTAATGGTTCTTTTCCAAGAACTAATAGAATTAGTAGTATAATCATCTTTGCTTTTTACACACACATACACACACACACGTATATATATGTACAAATCTATCTATATATCTATATAGATATATACCCATATATCCATACACACACACAAATCTATATATTTTTCCTTTTTCATTGCTTTCACCTATCCAGTTATTTTTTCTCTTTGAGCAGTTTCTTGCTCAGTTATAAAGAAGGATCAAATTGAAGCTTTTATAGGTAAATGGATGTGATTTGAGACCATACTCATAAGTGAAATAAGTCAAACTCACATATGTAAATATCATATTGTCTCCTCCTTGTAAGAAACTGAAAGATTAAATGAGATCCAAAATCCACAATAAAAACTATATTCATTATATATATTCATTTCCCTTCCTTCTTTTCTACTTTATTTTATTTGAAAAATGATAAAACCAAGGAAAACAAAGCAGAAGAAAATCAATAAAAAAAAACAGCATAAGTGATACAGAACTTTAATACCTTATGAAATCAATAATAGTTGGTTTCCTACAAAATGCCATTTGTAGTCTTCAAAATAGCTGCAGAGAGAACTATAGGCCAATCTCACTAATGAACATTGATGCAAAGATTCTCAACAAAATACTGGCAAATAGAATGCAGCAGATCATCAAGAGAATTATACATCATGACCAAGTGGGGTTCATTCCAGGAATGCAGGAATGGTTTAACATATGCAAATCAATAAATGTAATACACCACATCAACAGAGCCAAAAACAAAAAACACATGGTCATCTCAATAGATGCAGAAAAAGCTTTTGACATAGTCCAACACATGTTCATGATAAAAAACCTTCAGAAACTCAGAATACATGGTGTCTACCTTATAAAGGCCATCTATGACAAACCAACAGCCAACATTATACTAAATGGACAAAAAATCAACGCTTTCATTTTAAAATCAGGAACAAGACAAGGATGTCCACTGTCACCACTCCTTTTCAATATAATTCTGGAAACACTAGTCAGGGCAGCCAGAAAAGAGATTGAAATAGAAGGAGTAAAGATAGGAAAGGAAGAAGTTAAATTATCACTATTTTCAGATGACGTGATACATTATACAGAAGACCCAAAAAGACTGTTAGAGATAATAAATATGTTCAGGAATGTGGCTGGATACAAAGTCAATGCTCAAAAGTCAATAACATTCCTGTACACAGAAAAAAAAAACTCACCAAGAGAGAAACTATGGAATCATAACACTTTACAATAACATCTAAAAAAGTGAAATACTTAGGAATCAACCTAACTAAAAATGCAAAAGACCTATATGCTGAAAATTATACTACACTGAAAAAGGAGATTGAAGAGAATATTAGACAATGGAAGTATATTACTTGCTCTTGGCAAGGAAGAAACAACATTGTGAAAATGGTCATACTCCCAAAACTGTTATACAGATTCAATGCAATCCCAATCAAAATACCATTGACATACCTCACAGATCTAGAGAAAACACTCCTAAAATTCATTTGGAAGCAGAAGAAGCCTGGAAGAACAAAGGTAATTCTGGGAAACAAAGGCAGGGCACAAGGCATCTCAATTCCTGACTTGAATCTATGCTACAAAGTCACAGTGATAATATCAGCATGGTACCCGCAAAGAAATAGACCTGAGGATCAATGGAACAGATTAGAAGATGCAAGTACAACTGCAAAAACACTCAGCCAACTGATATTTGACAAAGGGGCTAAATACGTCCACTGGAAGAAGGATAGTCTCTTTAATAAATGGTGTTGGAAAAATTGGCTCTCTACATGCAGAAAACTGAAACTAGATCCATGCATATCACCATGCACAAAACTAAAGTCTAAATGGATCAAAGACCTCAATATTAAAACAGAAACACTAAATATACTGGAAGACAAGGCAGGTAGAAGTTTTGGAGACATAGGGGTAAGCAGAGAATTCATGAACAAAACACAAACTGCATGGGAAACACTTCAAAGTATCAACAAATGGGATCTCACATTATTGAAAATTTTCTGCACTTCAAAGGAAATCACCAACAGAGTGAAAAGAAAACTAACAGAGTGGGAAAAAATTTTAACCAGCAACCCCTCAGACAAAGGACTTGTGTCCAGAACATATAAAGAATTGAAAAACATCAAGCCTCTCAAATTCAAAGACCCTCTCCAAAAATGGGCATCTGAGATGAACACACAGTTCTCAGAGAAAGATATACAAATGGCAAATAAATACATGATGAAATATTCACTGTCACTGCTCATTCAAGAAATGCAAATTAAAACAGCACTGAGATTCCACCTTACTCCGGAAAGAATAGCTGCCATCAAGAAATCAACTGATAACAAATGTTAGCGAGGCTGCGGGGAAAAAGGAACACTGCTCCACTGTTGGTGGGAAGGTAGACTGGTGCAACCATTATGGAAATCCATATGGAGAATCTTCTGAATACTAGGATTGGAAGCCCCATTCAATCCAGCTATTCCCCTCCTGGCTATTTCCCCTGAAGTACTGAAAAGTTCATATCACAGTGATATATGTGCACCCATGTTCATAGCTGCACAATTTGTGATAGCTAAATCCTGGAAACAACCAAGATTCCCATCAACTGTAGAGTGGATGGAAAAGATGTGGAATTTTTATACAATGGAATATTACTCAGCTATAAAAAGGATCACCTTGAGGCCTTCATAGGTAAATGGAGACAACTTGAGACTATCCTCATTAGTGAAATAAATAAGAATCATATTTATAAATATTATATTGTGTCTCTAGTGTAAAAAGTAAATAAGAACTACAAGTGTAATAAAGCCAAAATGTATAATTGCTATTGTAAAAAAGAAAGGAAAATAAAGTGCTCTAACAGATATAACTGCATGTATGTTTGAGTGTGTAAAATAAATGACCATATTGCTGAATTTTTGTTGGACCTTTGAGCAGAACTGTTTGTAGTCTGACTGATTGAATATTTACTATGTACCCTTTAACTTTGTAACTTGAACAACTACATCCAGGATGACAGTATGTAATTCATAAATTACTGATTTCTTAGTGGGGCTTTTTCTCATTTTCCTTTTTCTTTTTTTCTTTTAGAATTCTGTATTGTTGCTGCTCTTTTTTCAGTTTCAATAAAATTTTAAAAATGTATAATTGCTATTATAAAATAGAGGAAATAGGAAGTGCTATAAAAAATATAGCTGCATGTGTGTTTAGATGTGTGGGAATGATGACCATATTTCTAGGTTCTTGTTGGATTCTTGAACAGATCTGTTTGCACTCTCACTGCTTTAGTGTCCACTTTGTGTGCTTTAATCCTGTAACTTGAATACCTTCTTCTAAAAGAACAATATGTAATGTATCAACTAGTGATTTCTTACTGTTTATCTTCTTTTCTTGAAATTCTGTAATTTTTCTACCCTTTTCCTGTTTTTTCCTCTTTAAATAAAAAAAATTTCAAAATAGCTGCAGATATTTTCAGACATAGTAAAAACTGAACAGATAAGAGCAGAATAGAAACAATAAAGCCAAAACAGTGAATGCAATAATAGACTTCAAAACAGGCCACTAGTAGATAAAAAATAGCTACCATATTATGTCTTATTATCTTTTATTTCCTTTGTTAGATTGATTATAAATATTTCATTTTTTGGGGGGTGCTATTGTGAAAGGTATGGTTTCCCTGATCTCTCTGTCAATGAGTTTGTTGCTTGTGTACAAGAATGCTATTGATTTTGAGTGTTGACTTTGTATCTAGTTATGCTACTTAATTTGTTTGTTAATTCTAGAACTCTTTTGGTGGAGTTTTTGGGGTCTTCTATGTAGAGTACTATGTCAACAGTGAATAATGACAATTTAACTTGTTCCCATCTTACCCTTATTCCTTTTCTTTTTTTTTTTGGTAGCAAGAATTGAACTCAAGACCTCACACTTGCCAAGCAGGCATTGTGCCACTGAGCTATATTCCAGACCCCCTTATTCCTTTTATTTCTATCTCTTTTCTAATTGCTCTGGATAATGATTCCAGAATAACATTGACTAGGAAAGGAAATAGTGAACATCCTTGTCTTGTTCTTGACTTAAAGTAAATGCTTTCAATTTACTATTGTTTTGGCTGTTGGTTTGTCATAGATGGAATTCATTAGATGAGGTAAATCCTATATATTCCAATTTTCTGTAGGGTTTTCATTATGCAAGAGTGTTGGACTTTATCAAAAACATTTTCTGCATCTATTGAGATGGTCATTTGATTTTTATTTCTGGCTCTGTTGATGTGGTGTATTATGTTTATTGATTTGCATATGTTGAACAATCCCTGCACTCCTGTGATAAACCCCACTTATTTATGTTTTATAATCTTCTTGTTGATTTATTGCATTCTCTTTGCTGGTATTTTATTGATGATGTTTGTGTCTCTGTTCACTGGGAAGACTGGTCTGTAGTTCTCTTTCTTGGTTGGGTCTTTCCCTGGTTTTTGTATCAGAATAATACTTGCCTCCAGGAATGAGTTAAGGAGCATTGCTTCCCTTTCAATTTCATTAAAGTGTGTGAAGAATATTGACATTAAATCTTCTCTAAATTTCTTGTGGAACTCAGCAGTAGATCCATCAGTATCTGGGCCTTTTTTTATTGAGAAGTTTTTTTTTTCTGTTACATTTCCAATTTCATTCATTGATATTTATTATTGATTTATATTATTGAAAATTTTTATTTCTTCTTGATTCAGCTTTGACAACTCATGCTTCTAGGAATATGTTCATTTCTTCTGTGATTTTCATCCTCTGCAAGTAAAGAGTTTTGAAATAATTCTTGAAGATCTTCTGAATTTCTACAAGACCTGTAATGATTTTACCCTTTTCATTCCTTGTTGCATGAATTTGAATTTTTTTCCTTTTCTTGATAAGGTTGGCTATGGGGTTATCAATTTTATTTATTGTGTCAAATAACCAACTCTTCAATTCACTAATCCTTTGTATTGTTTTCTTAGTTTCAGTTTTGTGAATTTCTTCTCTGTTCTTTATATCTTCCTTCCTTGCATAATGCTTGGGGCTTGACTTGCTTTTTTTTTT
>PVLA01015531.1:0-24821 GCA_004027455.1 Hydrochoerus hydrochaeris
GGGGTCACCCACAGCAAGCACTGCCCCGCCCTCGGGTAGCTCCCAAACCTCCATCTTGCCTGCGTCCTCCACTGCCTTTGCAAGCAGCCCTGATTCAGCCCAGACTACAGCACCAACACACAGCCCCCAGACCACAGGGGAGACTGCAGGACCCACAGCCTCACCTGCTAGTCCAGGCTCAGCACTCACAACGCTGTCACCCGATACTGACCACACCACAGTCGTGGCTGAAAGTTTGACCATAGTTTCAAGCGACTCAGCATCCTCACCCAGCACAGTGACGACACACACAGCTCCTTCTGGATCTGTGTCTGAAGGATCTACCACCAGCCACAGGACTCTCGGTTCCACCCCTACAGGAGTGTCATCTGACAGTTTCCAAACCACAGTTCTGGCTCAGGGACCTACAGCATCCTCTCCTCACCTCACAGCTTCAGCGCACACCACGGCTTCATCTCAAAGCTCCCTGAGCTCCGCGCTCCACTCGGGAGCCACGAGCCACCCCAGCAGTCTGGGCTCAGCACACACGACCGTCATGTCTGACGCAGCCCAAAGCACAGTCTCTGAAGCTGCTTCTTCAACCTCTTATTTGCACGCCTCCTCTCCCACCTTGGCAGTCTCTGACTCTTCCCCTCTTCCAGTTTCCTCTAGCTCCTCTCCTCTTCCCTCTTCCACCACCTCTTTCTCTACGCAGTCCCCCTTCCCAGGTGACAGCAGCAGCAGGTCCACTGTGCACTCCATGTCCACTGCCACCCACACCACTGCCAAGGTCATCTCTTCACCACCAAGTAAGTTTCTGCCTATGTGATTGTGTGACCTTTGCTTTCCCTTTACTTGCAACGTAGTCATGGTCCCCCATTTGTAGTCATGTTCCCCCTTTGCCCTCTCCAGTCACCAATCCATGCCACCTAAGTTTGTTCTGTAGGGCTGTTTTCTTCTTTGTCCGATTTGTCCTTTCTTTGCTCCCTAAAGCTAAGTGATCTCCCGGTCTTACTCCCTTTGTCAAGTTCAGTGCCTTAATGTTGAGAACTGGACGGGAGCCAGTTTGCGCTCCTTGGGCTTCCTCGATGATGACCTTCATGCATTCTGTGCTTCCACAGTACAATGCTTCAATGGAGGATCGTGGAACGGAAACAGGTGTGTTTGCAAACTTGGCACCACGGGTCAGCAGTGCCAGCTCCATGTGTACGACTTCCCCATAGGTAAGGACTGCCTCGGAGACTTGCAGCTCGCCTCATCCCTCTTGGCCCTCTAGGATGGTTGTGTTGGAAAGGTTGGCCATTCCCACGGCCTCACTCCGGGGAGAGGAGCTGGTGTAGAGCAGGGTCCTTCTGCCTCTGCCTTTGGGACCTTTTTCATGAACTCTCCAGTTCTCCTGTGCAGGAGTAGGGGATTCTTAGCCCAGCCCTTTCTGCATCTTTACCTCTGAGTCCCTCTGTGTCTCAATTCTGGCCACCTCCTGGCATTGAGGGATAAGGGACAGATGCCTTAATGGCTGCCACCTGACTCTAGAGTTTGCCTTCTCCTCTCCCCTGCCCACTTCCCACACCTCCATGAGAGCAACAGGCAGAGAATTCGCCCATCCCAGGGGATATCCTGAGAGGTCACTGTCTCATATCTAGTATGGTCTGTCTCCACAGAGACCCCACTAGTCAACGCAACTGTCCCTGTGACAGTGAAAGTGACTTACAGGAATTTCTCAAAGGACCTGACTGACAAATACTCCCCAATGTACCTGAACTTCATTAATCTCTTCAAGAAGCGGGTAAGAGCAGTGGGGCCTGGTGTTTGAAGCCACAAGGTGCTCGTTCGAGAGCCTTAGTCCCCCCAGTCCCTGGAGGGATTCTTCCTGGAGCTTCCACCCAGGAACCCCACCCACCCCCTCCTGACTGTGTAGCTTCCGGGCCTCAGTGCCTTTCCAGCCTCCTTCCTAGGGCCCCACAGAGGGAGCCCGGGAGGAGGGATGGAACCAGCTGGGTGTAAGTTGAGCTATTTCTTTCAGATGAATGAAGTGTACAGAGGCCCCAACCTCCGCGAGTACAAGGAGGTGGTCGTCAACAATCTGCTGTGAGTAGAGGGGCACGTTCCTAGGCTGTCAGAGCCCTTCCTCAGTCCCTGTGATTCTGCTTTCTCTGGATTATCAGGAATGGCTAGAGTCTAGGCAACACTGAGCGCTCTGAGACCATTTATTTATCAATTGTTCATTCATTCATCATTTGTTTTTTTTTTCATTCATCAGGACTTAGGTTAATTCACTATTTGTCCATTCATTCATTCATCATGTTCATTTATTCATATTTGCTTGTTCATTCATGCACCCATCATGCTTATTAATTTATCACTTGTTTATTCATTTGTCCTTTATTCATTCAACAAATTTATTAAAAGTCTGCCCTGTGCCAGGTGCTGAGAATATAGTCCTTTCAGCCTTCCTGGGGCTGAGAGTGGCAGAATCCAGATAGGACAAGGTCCGTGCAGTCTGGTGAGAGTTACGGGAAGGCACACACAGGGTGCATCAGGAGGTGCTTCTTCCCAGGAGATGTGATAACTCACTGAGCCCTGGAGGACCAGAGAAGCAAAGAGGGAAGAAATGAGAGTGGCCCCAAAGAAAGAGGAGCACAGTCCCAGGAACTTCCCGGCTGCTTGAGGGCAGCAGCGGTGGTGGGGAGGAGGTTGGGAAGGTGGCTCTTGCCCAGATAGTTGGACCTTAGGGGCCAGCCAGGATGGAGTGAGAATCCACCCCCATCAGTACTACTCTCTACCCCCCAGCAAACAGCATTTCCCTTTGTCTCTGTGGTTCTGACAAGTCTGGTTGCATCGCAGAATATGACTCACACAGCATTTTTCTTGACTTATTTCACTTAGCATTTTGCCCTCAAATTTCATCCAAGTTGTGGCATACGGCAAGATGCTTTTCCTTTTCAAGGTTGAGTAATATTCCACTGCCTGTAGCTATCACATTCCCTTGTTGATGGAACTTAGGCCCATTTCTACTTTGGTGCCATTAAGAATAATGCTGCTACTGGGCATGGTGGTGCATGCCTGTAATTTCAGCACTCGGGAAGCCGAGGCAGGAGGATTGCCATGGGTTTGCAGCCAGCCTGGGATACATAAGCAAATTCAAGGCCAGTCTGGCTACATAAGTGAGTTCAAGGGAGACTCTGTCTCAATCCACCCCCACCCCCTGCAAAAAGAATGCCACTGCTGTAGATGGAGTGAGCAGTCAGCAGTTCTTCCAAATATCTATTCAAAAGTGAAACTGTTCGATCATCTGATAAGTCTGTGCGCTGCAGATGTGCCAATTCACATTCCCCCCAACATCTCCCCCTTGCTGTCCAGGCCCCCTTTGCTGGGTGACGTGGGCTAACTGATGAAACAACTTCTGCTTCCAGGGAAGGCAGCATCGTGGTACAAAGTGATGTCATCCTGGAGACAAACTACACCCTGCAGTATGAAGAACTGTTTAAGAACCTTACAAAGATCGTGAGGGCCAAGATCTTGGAAGAAACCAGTGCACTGGAGAATGACAAAGCCAAGTGTGAAAGTAGGTCTGCCCGAAGCTCCTTGGGCAGTGGTGGGAAAGCAGGTCTTGGTGTCTGTCTCCTCCCCCTCCTCTGTCCTTCCTTCTGGAATGCCGCAGTGGTCACTGTAGGAATCTGGAAGCCGGGCTGAAGTGAGAGCAGACACAAGGATCTTTTGGCAGAGGGACAGCGGAAATGAGTCTGTGCCTGAGGTCGCCAGCACACCTTCTCTTGCTCAGGCAAGGTTTATCGGAATGGTGGTAGCTGTGGAGGTGCATGCGCGTTAGAGCTGAATTGTGGCGTTAGCCAAAGAGAAGTAACGCTGAGGGGCCGAGCTGTCGGAGAACAAAGACAATGGCGGGTGTTTATGGATTTGTGGGGCTGGGCTGAAGCCCGGCCATCTTCATTGGCCCGCTGCTCCTTCCCGTGACAGACTTGGAGCACTGGGTGAGCCAGGTCCACTTGGCCTAGAAGTTGGTGAACTCTTGCACAGCTGATGCCATCATGCTGCCCCGAATTGCTCAGTCTTGTTGGGCCGGGCCCTAGGAAAGGATCGAAGGACTTTAGGCGCTTGGGCTGCTGCGGCTGCTGGGAAAGCACAGGGCAGGAGCAGAGAAGTGGGGAGGGAAAGAATACACGGATCAGCTCCCACGGGCAATGGGCTGAGCGAACCGTGTAGCGCAGCGCTGGACAAACATTTTGTAATTACACGATCAGCAAGGCTGCAGGCAGAGCTGAGTAGAATTTAACCAAGGGAGTAAGACGGCAACGGAAATGGGCCCAGACCAAGACAGAGATACAAACCTTTCATCCCATGGTAATTACCCATCAGATAGCCATAGGCTTAAGTGAAAAGTCCATCTTCTTGTTTTATTTCATTTTGTTTTTCAGTACTGGGGACTGAACCCAGAACTTTTGTACTGAGCTCCATCCCCCTTCTTCTTCCTCCTCTTCCTCTTCCTCCTCCTCTTCTTCTTCCTTCTTCTTTTGAGATAGGGTCTTGCTAAGTCAATAAGTTACCCAAACTGGTCTCAAACTTCCAATCCTTTGCCCTCGGCCTCCCAGAGTGCTGGGATTACAGGAGTGTGCCACTATGCCAGTTAGCGTCTCCAACAAAAGCAGCCTTCAGGCTTCGGCAAAGTGATCAGGGCAATTTCTGTCACATCTCATGTGTCAGGTACTGTGTACAGCAGGGCCAGTGGGAGGCTAATAGTGTATTGTCCAGCATGGTGGGCTCCAAAACGGGGCATTTCTACATTTCCTAAAGGCAAGTGAAGTTGATGGTGTCCGTAGATTTTTTTCTTGGTAACAGTTCCCTCAGGTGGCACACACGTTCTGTCTCTGCAGTTTATCAGATGTAGAGACAGGACTGCTGTCAAAAGCACAAAGCAGAGAGGTGGCACATACTGTGTCTGAAAGGGTCCATGGTGTCCCCCACTGTGTCACACGACCCTCCTCTCACAGGCCCTCTCCCTGCCTGGGCTGAGGTTGTCACTGCCCTCAGTGTCCCAGCTAATAGGTCCAGCTGCCTACCTGGGGATGGGCCAAGATCAGATCCCTCTTGTGGTATAGAACGGGCCACCCCATGGAAGCAGGGGAAGCATTTCTGGTGGTTTAATCTCCCTCCCATCCTCCGCAGGCTACAAGCTGTGTTACAACTCAAATGACACCTTTGTGGGGGACGCCAGAACGAACTTCAGCCTCCACGGTGAGCAGCCACATTGAGCCACGGACAGGAGGGGTTGGGCATAGGCGGGGAATGTGGGGTCTTCGGGAGCTTCGGCTGGACTCGCTTGTGCTACTCACCCCTCACCCCCAGATCCATGTAGACGGGATGCTGCCGATGGCTATGATCAGTTCTACTCTGTGGAGGAGATGAATGGGCAGCTGTACTGTGTGACCAGGTGCACCCGGGGCTCCAAGAACTACCTCGACTGCAACCAGGGCGAGTGCCAGCTGCTGCGCAGCGGCCCCCACTGCCTGTGAGTGCTCCTCTGAGTCCGACGCACCCCCCAGTCTCCTACGGAGCCAGAGTGGGGTGGCAGAGCTTGGAAGATGACTCCTTCTCCTTCCTCTACCTCCCCTTCCATCCCCTCTTCCCTCTACCTGGCTCTCTCATCCCCCGCCCCCAGCCTCACGAGAGCGAGAGCAGGGGCGGACACAGATTGGAGATAGGAAAGCTAGTCCCTTCCGGGGAAGTTCAGTTTTATTTCTCTCTATCACCTGTCTCTACCCTCCACCCTTCTCTCCTTTTCTCTCTCATTAATTTCCCCTCCTTTATCTCAGCTGTGGTTCCATTATCAGCTGTGGCAGTGGCCAATGTGCTTAATTTCCTAAGATCGTAAATTAAATTGCAAAATATAAAACACAGATAACAAGCCCATCCAGGTGCCGGCAGCTTTGAGATTAGGTGGGTAAACATCACGTGTCCGGCGTGAGCTGCCCAGCTCCCTGGGAGCCCTCCGAATTCCTGTCATTCCCAATTCCTGCTTTGTTGTCCCTCAGTCTCCAGCCTCTCCTTGCCTTAAGGACCCAGGTTCCTTGGGGACCCGGAGCCTGCCCTTGGGATAGGGAGAACCTTGTGTCTGTGCTTTGGTCACTGACTTTGGCCTGGGGGAGGCTGATGTGAGGTGTGCCGGGGACTGAGCCTGTGTGTGTCTGCAGATGCCCGAGCACAGACTCGCACTGGTACTGGGGAGAGACCTGCGAGCTAAATATCAGCAAGAGCCTTGTGTATGGACTGGTGGGTGCCGTGTTGGCGGTGCTGGTGATCGTCATGCTGACCCTGGCTATCTTCCTTGGGCGATCCCAGAGGAGACTGCACAGGTGAGTGTGTGGGGCTGGTGTGGAGCTCAGAGAGAGGACGCAGAGCTGGCCACAGGGACCACCGAGGCCGGATGGGGTACAGCCAGGGTTGCTCCCAATATAACATGATAGGTCACATCTGTTGGGCAGAGAACTGGAAACAAAAACTTAGGCACTAAAATGAGATCACGCAATGACATTACCTGCGGTGGTTAATCACCTGGGCTGTCACAGAGAAGCTCTGCCACAGGGAAGCTGGGACTGAGCCACCCGGGTCCCCACCCTCCTCTGCTGTGTGGCGGGTAAGGGAATAGCTTACAGGCGCTTACAGCCCCGCAGGGCTGGCGGTGCGACGGAGCCGCCCTGAGCGCTGCTAGGGGTACGAGGGGCATCTGGGAAGCCCGGCCAGTGCTCTGAGGTAGGAGCATGGTGACCTTGCTCTTCATTCTCCACCGCCGTCAGAGCCCTCCCGGACTCGGGGTGGCTGTGACTTACCCCTTTCCCTGGGGAAGCTCAGACCTCCGTGCTCACCCTGTTTCTGTTGGCAGCCATGAGTACAGCATGTCTCAAGAGTGGCAGAAAGAAGGTTTCCCCGGAAGCTTCCAGAACATGGGCGTCTGGGAAGGTATCTGTGGCCCAGGTGGGGGGAGGGAAAGCTATGGGGTGCAGAGCTCTGTGGCCACAGGATGTCACAGTCACCCTGTCCCCTTACTGCGGTCAGTCTGACTCACAGACTGGTCTGTGACCCTGCCTTGCCAGCAGGGCATAAACCCCAGACAGTCCTCAGCCTTCTATCAGCTTCTTCCCACCAAGTTCCCCAGGCCCGACCCCTTTACACCCCTCCTTCTGCTTGCCTTCGGGCATGTGGAGCTCTGTCGGGAATGTCTTGCTCCCTGCCATGGTGGCAGCCGATATAGGACAGGCGGGCACCTTGGACTTGCGTGCGTCTCCCTGACCTTCAGGCCTCTCTGAAGCTATGTCTCTGAAGCTATGTCTGTTAGGATCTCTGTTTACACAGCTTTCTGCCTTCCCAGTCCTTTCTGACACCCCATGGGCCACCCTGCCCCAGACAGCATCCTGGCCAGGTGTCAGATCCTGCGTGGGGTGGTGGGGCCGTGGGGTGAGGGAGTCCTCGGGAGGGCCGAGTCGCATTCTCTGGGCAGTGAGTCAGACGGAGGTGACTCTTTACTGTCACGAACTGCTCCGTCATGACAGGGAGGGACACTCAGGCAAGGGGCACTGCGTAAGCAGAAGCCTTGAGGCGGGAAAAGACAGGACCTGTGGAGGGAACTAAAGGCAAGGAACCCCCAGAAAAACGAGTTGGGGGCCACGGGTAGGCAGAGCCAGATTCTGCCAGTCTTCGGGCCAGGCTGACTGTGCTTTGACCAGAGGGCTGGGCTGGCTCAGGTGGGTGACCCTTGGGGGCAGCACTAACACGGGGGTCCAGGGGACAGGATGAGGAGGCTCAGAAGTGGGCTGAGGGGCAGGCAGCCTGGTGAGGCATTTGGAGGTGTGCAGGGCTCCCAGAGGGCCGGGAGGAGTTAGGGAGGATTCTCGGGGCTCTGAGATGGGGCAGAACCAAAAGCCTGGGGTCCGTGGGGAGAAGCAGGAGCTGCCTTTCTGTTGGGCCCAGAGGTCAGTGGCCTGAGGGGAGCACAGGGTGTTGTCGACCCTGGGTGGGAAGCAGGCCGAGAGCCAGCCAGAGAGGCAGGAAGTCCCTTAGGGTTGGCCGGGTCTGCGGGACTGAGGAAGTCAGTCTGACACCCAGATGGGGCTGGGGGCTGGTTCATAGTCTGCTTGCTGTGGTTACTGTTGCCTAGGGGGAAGGCCGGGATGCCTGTTGACTCAGAGGCTGCATGGGTTCCACCCAACTCATCACCACTCCTTACCTGTGACCACTGCCCCCTCAGGCCCTTGGCTACCCATCGGGCCCTTGGCTATGGCCTGGGCCAGACGTTTGCCTTTCAGAGTTCTTTTTCCAATCATGTCTTTTTCTTTTTCTTTTCGTTTCTTTTTCTTTTCTCTTTTCCCCTCTCCTCTTCTAGGGCTTTTCTTCTCTCCTCTCCTCTTCTAGGGCTGTCGCTTTATGTGGCTCTGCTTCCAACCTGTCCCTGGGGTACGCCGGGCCAGCTTCCTGAGCTCTTGTGGAACTGCCAAGGCATCATGGAGGGGTGAATGGAGGGAGGATTTGCCCCCTTTATTTGGAGTGCTCCTCACTTCCTGTGTGTGTCCCAGACTTCTCTGGCTCCCCCTCACCCCGTACCTCTGCCCGCAGACTGCAAACTGCAGGACAGGTTTGGCCTGGAGAATGCCTACAGCCGCTTCCAGCCCTCACTGGAGACTGTCAACACAGCCGCACAGGTGACTCAGAGAGACTTGCCCCAGCCTTATGCCTTCCCCAAGCCCTGATGCTTTCCTGACCTAGCTCTGGGGCTCCCCGCTCCAGCCCTGGGGCGCCACCCAGCCCTGAGACTGTCCCCTGGGCCTCACTCGCCTCTCCCTCTCTGCAGATCTGCTTTCAGAGGCCAGAGGTGTTGAAGACCACTCGATGAGAGGGTCCCGGGCTCCCAGCCCTCACGATGAGAGGGTCCCTGGCTCCCAGCCCTCACGTAGGTTTGGACCAGAGAGTGCCGAGGGTACACCAGGAACCCCAGACCGGCCCAGAGGAAAGCGGTGCTGGGCCTGCAGCTCTGTGTCCGTGCACAGCTGATGGACTGGCCTGTGGTCTCCTGTTATGGCCTGCTGGAAAGGCCATGGGGGCTGTGAGCGGTTCCATCTGCTCCTTCACCGTTGCCCGCTGCCCCGGAGCCCGAGGCTACCAGAACCCTTGGCATCTTTGTTTACCCTCGGGCTTCTCCCCACTGTGGAATTTCCCTGAGAATAAAAGCAACTCTTAAAAGAGCGCAATGATGTGAGCACTTTCCTTCTCTCCCCTGCGGGCTGTGGGGGGCTGCGGCCGCATCTGGGCTGGCTGGGGCATCTGGGGCTGGGGGGGCTGGTCGGGGGGGAGGTGGGAGAGGGTGTCACTCTGCTCCGGCTGAGACTGGGCTGGGTCCCCCCAGTCTGTAGTCTCTGGCCTACAAGCCCACAGTCAGGGGCTGGGGACAAGAGGAATGAGGGGTAGGGGCCCTGAGGGAGCAGTTTGCTCTGCTGTCCTTCAGGGTAGACAAGGTCACTCCAGAGGGCCGTGGGGTGCTGTGTTCACCTCTGAACCTCAAGAACTCACAGCCATCTCAGGGCTGGGATTGACTCAGCTGTGGCTGGAGCTGTACCCCATGTCCTGCTGGGGTACCCATAGGACTCGGAGGGGCTTGAGGAGGGGGCGTCGTTATCAGCGGCTGGGTCCAAACCCTGGAGACCATTTGTTCTGCTCAGGCCCGGACCCTCCCGCTGCCTCGCTGCTCTCCTGGGGGCAGCGAGCTTGCTGACCTCCAGCCTCCCCGCTGCCATGGGGCAGTACAGGGTGATAAATCTGTGTGTTTATGTGCTGTTTGGCTGTGGAGAGGAACCTCTCCCTCTGCCCTTTGGCCTGGTAAAAACCCCACACCCCAAGTCTGGAGGGAAGCTCCCAGATTGACTCAGGTTACAACTGGCCCCCAGCTCTTCAGGGGTCAAAGGTCTCTGAGCCCTTTTTATTTTTGGGGCTCCCTGGCTGCCACTCACTTTGCTGGCTTGCGGGAAGAGTGACGAGTGACGGGCCAGCTCAGCCCTTCGCGTGGCAATGCAGACGCGGGTAACAGTGGTGCTTTGTCTTCTGGCCTTCATCCCTCAGCTTCTGCCTGATGGTGCTGCTGCTGCGGAGCAGGGTGAGTGACCCTCCATTCCGCAGGCCGCCCGCCCTCCCGGCTCTGCCCGGGTCCCTGGATCCCTGCCGTCTCCCCCGGGACTCCTCTCCTCTGCCCAGGGAGCTTTAGGGGACAGCAGGGCTTTGGAGCACATCCACCCCTTCCCTCCCACCCACACGAATCCTTCTCCAGGTGACAGTCAAGCATGTCCATCTGTGGTCTGGCTGTCACAGGCTTAAACAGAATCGCCGGACACCATCCCTGGCCCAGAGAGACGCTCAATCATGTTAGACCTGGTCCTTAACCTGGTGACTGTTCCCGTTTAACCCTCTCTTGTCTCTACCTCTGTACCGAACGCCCAGGGCCAGACGTTTGCCTTTCAGAGTTCTTTTTCCAATCATGTCTTTTTCTTTTCTCTTCTCTCTCTTCTCTTCTCTTCTCTTCTCTTCTCTTCTCTTCTCTTCTCTTCTCTTCTCTTCTCTTCTCTTCTCTTCTCTTCTCTTCTCTTCTCTTCTTTTTCTCTCCTCTCCTTTCCTCTCCTCTTTTCTCCTTTTCTCTTCTCCTCTCCTTTCATCTCCTTTTCTCTTCTCTTATTTTCTCTCTCTCTCTCTCTCTCTCTCTCTCTCTCTCTCTCTCTCTCTCTCACACACACACACACACACACACACACGGGATTGAACCCAGGGCCTTCACACTGAGCTACATCATCAACCCTTTAAAAAAAATTTTTTTTTTATACTGGGGATTGAATTTGTGGCCTTGAGTTTGCCAGGTAGGTGCTTATGCTGCTGAGCTAAATCCCCGGCCCCATGCTTTTAAAATTTTAACTCAAGATTTGTTAAGTCATTAAATTGCCCAAACTGGGTTTGACTCTCTAATCCTCCTTGCCTCAGCCTCCCAGGTGTTGGGATTAGAGAGATTTCCTCACTGTCTGGCCATTTCTACATCACCCAGGTGATCTGTCACGGGACTGTAGCCAAGGTGAGGTTTCAAAACCCCCGTCTCTAGTCTTGCCACGAGCCAGCTATGTGCCACATAGCCACGCTGTTGTCTCTGACCTGTCTCTTTCCTCCAAAAGGAGGAAAAGCAAAAGCAAGAGCTGGGACCACTGAAGATGCTTCCAATTTAGGAGTTTGGCTCCAGGCATTGGGGGCCAGGGTTGGCAGAGCAGGGCACGGCAGCGGGGCTCAGGAGCCACCCTCCCTTTGCCCTAGAGAAGTATGGAGATAAATCCAGGCAGAAACTGAAGCCCCAGGCTCAGTTTCACATCCTCTGGAGTTGTCATCTTGGGAGGGAAGAGAGGGGACACAGACTGGAGTGGAGCCTCATACCCCAACCTTGCAGATGTCATTGTTGTCCTGGGCGCCCGAAGACATCACCCGCTCTGAGTTTGTATATCCGGGAACAGGGAGGGATCCTGCCCCAGCCCCTTCCTGGCCAGCTCTTCTTAAAGGAGGAAATGGGGAGGTACCTGGGCATAATGCCTGGCCTAGGGGCCTCTGATGGTGGCCTCTGTGTCACAGCCGTAGTCTTAGCAGGAAGGAGCTCTTCCCGGCCCCCTCACATCCCTCCATCCTGCTCTGTCTTCCTTCTATCCTTTCTCCCTTTCTTCTTCCTGGGTCTTCTCCCTCTCCTCTCTTCTTCTCTCTACTTCTCCCCTGCCCCCTTGACATCTCCTTACCCTGCCTCATTTCTCTCCAGCCTCAGTCTGTGCCTCTGTAAAGTGGATCTTTACAGACTCTGCCCTTGCTCTGTGATTCTGTTTTCCAGACTCTGAGGGCCTGGATCAGCTTTGAGCGATGTCCAAGCCTCATGGTCATCCTCTCTCCCAGGACAGAGGGCTCCACCCATCCTGAACCCTCTGGGCTGGAGATGCCAGGACAGGGTGTGGTCCTGCTAACGGCCCTTCCCCATGACTGCCCTCTCACCTCCCTGTGTACCTGGATATATGACATACCAACAAACACAGAGTCTTCACAGGACAGGGCCAGTTCTGTCTTGTCTGCCTCAGCAAGTGACCTCTGAACCCCACACCCAGCATGAATGTGACCAGTGCCTGGGGCTCAGTCACTTGTTCAGGATGTATAACCTTTTCCTTCCCTGACCTGCCCTGTCTTGGTCCCTGCATCCGTGCTTGTCCTCACCTCTAGCTTCCTCCTGAGAGATGCTAAGGCCAGCATCTTCCAGGACTTGTGCATGGGGCCCTCCTGAGGACCTGCAGGACCCTCCTCTAACTCCTCTTTGGTCTCACTGACCCAACCACGGTGCCCACAGAGAGGCCGCAGTTGTTTCTCAGGGCTGCTCAGCGTGCCCACCAGATGGTGGGCTCAGAACAGTACAGACTCCTGTCTGACAGTTCTGGCCAGGCGTCTCAGTCCCTGGGGTTAGCAGGGTTGAAGGTACCAAAGCAGGTCCACCCAGGACGCTCTCCCAGCCTCGGGGGGCAGCCAGCCATCCTGTGTTCCTTGGCCAGAAGACATACCACCCCGATTTCTGCCTCCACACTCTCCCCCGTGACCCTGTCTCTGGGTCCCAGTTTTTCCATTCTTAAGGACACCAGTCATGTCAGCGACCTCAGTTTAACTTGATCCTCTGTACAGATCATTTCTCCAAAGAAAGCTGCCCGAGTGTTTGAGGGTGATGGCTTCAAATCAAGCCAGAATAGAAAGGAATGAAAGGCAATCCTGCAGGGGCAAGGTATGGCTTTAGTTTTTAATTTTTGTGGTGCTGAGGGCAGGTGCCCTACTGCTGAGTTGTACCCCAGCACACAGGGGTAAACATTTTGAGACAGGGTCTCACTATGCAGTTCAGGTTGGCCTTGAGCTCACTTTGTAGCCCAGGCTGGTCTTGAACTCGTAACAATCCTGCCTCAGCCTCCCAAGTGCTGAGATTTCGAGTGTGAGCCACCACGTCCATCTGGTCCGATTACTGTTTAAAAAAATCTTTGCTACCTGAATGTGGTGGTACACACCTGAAATGCCAGCACACTGGGAGGTTGAGGCAAAAGGATCACAAATTTGAGCACAGCCTAGGCAAATTAGGGGCTGTGTCAAAAAAGGGGTGGGGGTGGGAAGCAGTCAAAGGTAGCTCAGTGTAAAAGCCACGGGTTCAATTCCTAGTACTAGGGGAAAAAATTGCTAAACTGGGTGTAGTGGTTTACATCCATAGTCTATAACCCAGTGTGGGGGAAGCTGAGGCAGAAGATTCTTGAGTGTAAGGCCAGCCAGGGCTAAATAGCAAGATCTGTCTCAAGAAAAAAAAAAGATTGGTATTGGAAGGAAGAGCAAAGGAGGTGATAGGTGACCCCAGCACAATTTCCTCTTTCTCTGTGTCCGTTTATCTGTCCCCTCTCCCATTGCTGCCCATGGAGAGACAGCTGCCTGTCTGCCTAACCCTGACCTTTTGAGACCCAGATGAACTTTTTTGGCCTCACTGTGAACAATCTATTCCTCTGTAGTTGGTCAGAATTAAAGATGCAAAATAAAAATAAGGCCAAAATCAACCCATGTGAAATCCTCAGAGAAGCACTAGCGTGCGAGACACGGGCACTCCCGCTGGTCTCACCTGGCAGCCTCTCGAGCCCTGCCCAGCCCCGGTCCCCCTCTAACCTCCACCCCCTGGCCCTGCAGAGCCCTGAGCTCCCTACACCCTCACCCTCTTGCCACTCCTCAGGGGTCAGTGGTGTCAAGGCTGTGGGGCCCGCAGAGGAGGACATTGACCATGAATCCTGGGCTCCCGGAACTGTCCTACGGTAGCCTCGGGAGCCAGGTCCGGGCAGGGAAGCATGTGCTGTCCCCAGGGAGCTCTGCTGCTGGGCCTGGGCCTGTGGTCATCTCTGCCATAAGGATGTCTGCTTCCGGGAGACACCAGGCCCTCTTGGTTACCATCACAATGCTGTGCCTCCCTGTCCCCAACCTTGGCCATGACCTGAGTGCTGGGCAACTCACCGTCTGAGACGATGGGCCTGGCACTAGCTGGGGCCAGTCATGCAATCTACAGGGTGTGGCGCAATTTATTCAGTTTATTAAAACTCCCAATGCAAGGGCCAAGGAGCATAAAATCAAATTCAAACTGCTTCTAAGCACCAGTCCGCACAGAAGCCCACCCACTAGAGAGTTAAGCGACGAGAAACCAATCAGATCACATCTGTGATCTCCACGGTCACCTGAGAGACTGAGGCAAGAGGATGGCACGTTTGCGTCCAGCCTGGGCAACCTAATGACTTAGAAATACCTCGTCTCAAAATAAATAAATGCATGCCGAGGCTGTGGCTTAGTGCTAAGGCTCTGGGTTTGATCTCCAGGGTAGAGGGGGAAGCTAATGGGACAAAATCAAAAAGGAATCACAAATAGTTGCAATAGCCCCAAGTTCCAGCGCAGGCTCCTCTGAGATGGTGTTGAGGGATGTTCTGGTTTTGACCTAAAATGTTCCCCCATTCCAGGTACAAATTCCCCATGATGAATGTGATTATTCTAAACTATACCTCAAATGTATCGATAAACTTAGTTAATTTAAAAAAGTAGTCTTAAAAATGAGAAAAACGTGTTCCCGCCAACCCTGCCTTGTGTGAAAGGCGACTGGATTGTGGAGGTGCTGTTCAGCCCTTGATTCCAGCGGTCGGATGTGCTGATAGACAGCCCGGCTGGAGGGGGTCACTGGGTGTGTGACAGAGGAAGGTGTACTCTTGCGTCCTGCCCCATTCCTGTGGCTGTGGGATGAGCGCTGTTTTGTCTGCCAGGCCTCTCTGCCATCTTGTTTCTGCCTTGAATCTAGCAAACCATGGACTGAAACCGTGAGCCAAAATAAATCTCCCCTTCTTAAGCTGTAGACGTCGGGTGTTTCATCCCAGCAGTGTGAAAGTGACTGAGAGAGGGACAAAGGTGATGTCCATCCTCAACCTTGGTGCGGTCTCAGGGGGTCGTTTCCCCTGGGTTCTCCCACCCTCTGTCTCCTGCTTCCCCTCCCTCGGCTCTTACCCGGCACAGCCCCGAAGTTGTCTTCGCTCACATTTTCGGACTGAAGTAATAAGAGCTGGAGTCCAGGACTGGGTCAAGTCTGCCTGGACCTGGTCCCTGGCCAGGCATCTTAGCCTCTCTCTGTCTCTTCCTCCTGCCCGGGGAGTAGGGTGACACCGACCTGTGTACCGGGGTGTCGTGAGAATGTCCTTGGGAGCGTGTTTCAGCCTGTGCCATGCCATGCAATCTATGAGCTGCCTCAGTGGAGGGAAATGGACAGGGGAGGCCTGAGTCTGCTCCAAGAACTTCACGGGAGAACAGTATCAGTACATGGCCAACGTCTACAATGGAGGCTCCTGGGATGGGCTCAGGCACCACTGTCCCAGCCTCTTCTATGGGCCAAAACGTGATGATGTGGTCGAGGGCATCAAGATGAGTGAAGAGGCCCCCCCAGGACTCTCTGCTCCCCAACACCACCCAGTGCATGCACGCCGGGCTCCTGTCCTGTCGCTCAGCAATACAGCACATGGTCAGCATGTTCAAGGCCCTGGGTTTGACCTCTAGCAACAAATATTTACTTATTTATTTTTATTTAGTTATTTTTTTGGTACCAGGATCGAACTCATGACCGTGCACTTGCTAGGCAGGTGCTTATGCCGCTGAGCTACATCCCTGGCCCCAGCAACAAGTTTTTAAAGTGGGACTTTAAAAATTGCTTTTGTTAAGTTGTTCAAAACCACCTTTCTTAGCCCAGCTTTTCCCCCTGTTGAAGGAAGGATGTTGTGGGGGAGCACATTGGAAAACTTTTAAATGTCTCTTTAAGCATTTTTGTCCGTTTTTCAGAATGAGAGATTGGTGTGTGCGTTGTGGGGGCTTTTTGTCTGTTTTGATCCTTACATGCCTTTAATGAATTTTTAAACATTCTTTTCTCTCTTAACATTTTCTTTTTATTAGTGCATGTCTGCAGGACACAATGACCACAGCCCTCAAGGGAGCTGACCCGTGCATACCGCACATCTTCACCCCCGCTCGCCCCCTTCTTGTCTGCTCCCTTCTCTCTCCCTCCGTCTCCTGGTCCCTTTCCCACTTGAAAAAGATCTCCCTCTTCCCTGTCCTCTATCTTTCATTTTGCTCTTTATTTATATTTGGGTTTTTCACAGAGAAGAAATCGTGGGGTATTTAAGATTGCTGGTCTGAGTTATTTCACTCTAGTGTTTTAGTCACACGGTGTATTCATTTCCCTACAAATGACTTAAATTTACCTTCTTCATTCCAGAGCAGGACTCCCCTGGGTATAAATACCACATTTTAATCCATTCATCTGAAAGATATTAAATATACCAGGGAAATAGTATATATTTTAATATTTCTAAGACACTCTCACGGTTTCCTTTATTTTATGCTTTTGATGCCTACCAGAAGCAAACAATGGAAAACCGATAGATAATCAATACTTTCAATGACCAGCTGAGGCTTCTTTGACCTTTTGTATGTGCTAGAGTGATTTAACTGTGTTTGTGATATATATATATATATATATATATATATATATATATATATATATTAGAAAAAGAACTTTAACTGGAAAGTTTGAGGGAAAGAGGAAAGGGCTCCAGCTCAGGCAGTTGGAGGGGGGCACATCCCGATACAGGGGTTCACACCCGGTCCCTCACAAAGGTGGGAGGGAGGCCTACATGCAAGGATTGGCTGGTGCACTGGGGTACAGCTGATTATGGTCTGAGTCCCGGTGTTATCGCCCCGGGATCTTCATGGCTGAGGTGTGGTTCTGTTCCTAGGAAAGAGCTATCGCTCTCTGAAGTAGCTTAAGTCATGTGAGGCTTCACTTCTCCTGGAGTCAGGCTTATGTGCCTTCTATTTTTAGAGCAACCTTTGCTTTGGGCTGACTTTGATGTTAAATGATTTTTAAAATCTGAGAAGAAACTCAAGGTGGTGGCCCATGCCCGCAACCCCAGCAGTTGGGTGGCAGAGGCAGGAGGATTGCTGTGAGCTCAAAGCCAGCCGGAACTATGTAGAAGACCCTGCCCAAAAAACAAAAAGCAAAAAACCTGAGAGCAACTTTTTCTGTTTGGCAGCACTGGGGATTAAACTCAGTGTCTTTGTACTGACCTCCACCCTCAGCCCTTTGTATTTTGTATTTTGAGTCAGGATCTAAGTCTCTAAATTGCCCAGGCTGAGTTTGAACTCATGATCTTCTTGCCTCACCCTCCCAGAGTGCTGGGATTACAGGCATAAGCCCCACTGAACCCAGCTTGAAAGTATAACTTTATCACTATTTACCTTTTGGCTTAACTTTTCATTATGGAAAGGTGATAAACATTTTATTGGCTTATACCGTTTGGATGAAGGATGGTGAGTGCGGGCCAATGGTGGGACAGACTTTGGCTGTGGACTGGAGTTTTCCCGCCATATCTAAATTGACAGGCGGGTATGTTATTTGGCAGGTCACAGTAACAAAGTACCACCAGGTAGGAGGCCAAGAGGTCATTGTCCCACAGTTCTAGAGGTTGAAAAGTCCAACACCAAGGTGTTGGCAGGGTTGGTTTTTCCTGAGTGCCCTGGGGAGAATCTACTTACCGCCTCTGCTTCTTTGCTATTGCCTGCCACCTAGAAAGCCTGTGCATCTCCCTTACCCCTTCTGGTTCCTTCTAGTCCCCCTCTCCATTTTTTTTTTTAATGAGCAAGCACACTGGTTAGAATCTGCAGTGTCAATTAACAGAACTGGCAAGTGCAGACCTGCTGCCATGCCATTTTTAACCACGAATTGATGTTAGAATTTTTCAGGTGATTCCCCCCGCCCCCACCAACTGCTGAGATGATCGTATGGTTTTTCTTTTTTCAGTTTGTTAAAATGGTGAATTACTTGCCTGGTGTGGTGGTGCATGCCTGTAATCCCAGCACTCAGGAAGCTGAGGCAGGAGAATCGCTGTGCATTTGAGGCCAACCTGGGCTACACAGTGAGCTCAAGGGCAGCCTGAACTACAATAGTGAAACCCTAAATCAAAAACAAAAAGGGTGAATTACAGAATTGGGGCTATAACATAGCAGTAGAGCGTCTCCCTAGCATGCCTGAGGCCTTGGGTTTGATAGCCAGAACCACTCCCCATTCTCAAAAGACACAAATTATATTTTTTGATTTTATGTTTTTTTGGGGGGTGGGGAGGGCCCGGGGATTGAACTCATGACTTTGTGCTTGCCAGCCAGGCTCTTACGCTGCTGAACTAAATCCCCAACTTTATTTATTGATTTTAAACATTAGGTCAGTACGCCATTCCTAGAATAAACCTCTCTTCATCCTGATATATTATCTTTTCAACATATTCAATTCAGTTTGCTAAATGTATGTTTAGAAATTTTGGGTCTAGGTTCATAAAGGACATTGGTCAGTGGTTTGCTTTTCTTTGTAATGATTTTGTCTGGTTTTCATATCAAAGTAAGGCTAGGGGCTGGGGATTTAGCTTGGTGGCATAAGTGCCTTCCTTGTAAGCACGCGGTCGTGAGTTCAATCCCCAGTACTGATAAACAAAAAAAAATAAGGCTGGTTCCCTAGCATAAGTAATACGTATTCCCTCCCCTCTAGTCTGCGAAAGCACTTGTGTAGAACTGGGACTGTTCCTTCCATTACCATCTGGTAGACCTCACCACTGAAGCTATTTGCCTACAGAACCTGAAAACCTTGGACATTTTCTTCAGGGTCCCTGTGTTGAGGATTTGATGAGCTTCTTAAATCTATGGACTGGTGGTTTTTATTGAAATTGACAATTTGGGGCTTTGATTTCTTCACATACTTTTTGGTTCTCCCTTTCTCTCTTTGCCTTCAGGGTCTCTAACATGTAAGTATTAAGCTGCTGAATGCAGCTGTACAACTCACTGATTTTCTTTCTCTTTTGTGGTACTGGTGATGGGACCCAGCACTTCACCCACACTAAGAAAGTATGGAACTATATCCAGGCCTCTGATCTCCTAAAACATTTTTAGAATCATTTTTTCTCTATATATTTTGGCTAGTTTTATTGATGTGTCTTGAAATTATTATATTATTATTATTATTATTATTATTATTATTGGTGCCAGGGATCGAACTCACAACCTGGCCCTTGCTAGGCAGGCGCTTAGGCCGCTGAGCTAAACCCCCGGCCTTATTTTTTCAATATCTCCTGCATTTAATGCCTTCTGGTATGTTTTATCTCTAGAAATTCTGTGGAGCCTTTTTCTTCTCTTCCATTTCTCTCCCTCCCCTACTTGCTTCCCTCCTTTCTTTCTTTCTCCTCCGCCCCAGCCTTCTTTACTTCTTGAATTGAGCTCAGGGTCTTCACACTGATCTACGTTTCCAGTCCTTATTTTTTGGACACAGCTCTTGTAAAGTCACCAAGTTGCCCAGGTGGGGCTTGAATTTATGATCCTTCTGCCTCAGTTTCCCCGAGTGCTGGGATTAAAGATGTGCACCATCATGGTCAGCACTATTTAATTTTTACAAATATGAAGTACAGTTATAAAAACTATTTAATATCCTTTTCTGATAACTCATCTATATTAACCTTGGACAAGTTCAACTGACTAATTGCTTTGCTTATCGGAGACTTCTTGACTTTTTCTGCTTAGAAGTGATTAGATGATAGACATTGTGAATTTCACCTTGTCACATACTGGATATCTTTGGGTTCTTATAAATCTTGAAGCTCGTTCTGGGATGTGGCTCAGTTACTTGGAAAGGTTTGCTTCTCAGGGGATTTGTGTTTATGGTTTCTTACTTGGGTCCAGAAACACACCCAGCCAAGGGCTTTATGGCTTATCAGGGAAGCAACCCTGTCCTGAGTTCTCTACCCAGGGCCCTGTGAGCTATGAGTCTCCCCAGTCTGGCACAGCATCAGCACTGGCCCCAGCCCTGCATGAGAGCCAGACCCAGACCCTTCAGCCCTTCCCAACGGAGTCTGTCTGGGCTTGAGTCCTTTCCACATGAACCTGCACTCCTCAGCATTGGGCTGGATCTTCCAGGAGAGACCTCTTCTGGGCTCCAGGGTCCCTCTGCCCACCTCACTCCATTGTTGTGCAAGAAGGTAGAGGTCAGTGACAGGATGGTGAAAGAATTCACCAGAATCAGAAAAAGATAAAGATGAGATTTTATCCAGATCAGGGTACACAGTCTGAGAGCAAGCATCCAAGAGAGTCACGTCCTCTCCGGAGGACAAGAGGTCGTGTTTTCCTAAAGGATCCAAGGTGGGACAAGGGTCTCAGTGAGTGAAGGCTGATAGCTCAGAAACCTGTTTTCCAGAGCGTCTTACTTCTTGTTTATCTTTTAGGAAAATCTGCATTGTAACTAAAGCTGTCCATCAAAGTTGTAAATGGACAAGATCATTTACCTTGGCCTCATAGAATACCCTTTTCTCACTGGGAGAAAGATTTATTTTTATCTCATGTTGTTTTTGCTCTGTGTGAATGCGTTATCTCGTGACTATTTTTTCTTACCTGCCGGCAGGCCTGCTCCTACGGGGTAATTTCCTTGTAGGATTTAACCTTTTTGTTACCAGTGGATAATCGACACGCACTCCTGTAATTCTGCCCTGCGAACTCTGGTGGCCTTGGCCTCACCCGGCTCTTGCCATCTGCACTGGTCCACCTGGCTCCCCACAGTTTAACATGCCTTCTCTACCCCCTGGAAACTCACATCAATAAGCAGAGGAATTTGTAGGGCTCTCTTCATGTCTCGGCTGTATCTCATGAGTCAATGATCTTCCGTGTCTGGTATCTGGTGTATTGATGGTCACTGTTTCGTGGGTTTTGTGTGGTTATTTGGGACAGGGGGTGGAGTTAGATGGAAGGATAAATCCACTCCTGCCACACCATCTTGGCCAGAAACAGAAGCTAACAATTGCTACTTTGAGCACCTCTGTTAATGTTTAAACTATTTTACATACCTGACTAATTACTTTTCTTTAAGTACTTTCCATTGCATTTATAAAATTAATATGGTAGCTGGATATGGCGGTGGATGCCTGTAAGCCCAGCACTTGGGAGGCTGAGATAGGAGGATTGCCACGAGTTCAAGGCCAGCCCAGACTACACAGTGAGACCTTGTCTCAACACACAAAGACAAAAAATTATATATACAATAAAAATTTTTTAAAAATTAATTTAAAACAATTAACATGGTGCATTCCCTATTAGCCTTCCCCAGTGGGGTCTGCCTGGCCTTGAGTTCTTTCTGGCGTATTAAGGACGGCAGCTGTTTGAGTGATCCATGAAACCTTTCCAAGTGTTGCCAATCAGCCTAGAGTTCTTTTACTCTGATCACCAAAGAGCAGCTCTGCTAGAAGTCCTGATGTCACCCATGAAGACGGATAATGTTGGATTCCAACAGTTGACACAGCCAGCTGCTGGTCACTGAACCTACTGGACCTGCTTGGTGCTGGTCTCAGGACCACCAAATTGAATATTTCCGCAGCTGTGCTGTGCTGCAGAACAGCCCCTCCATACACAGGAAAGACCCCTTTCAGACTAACCTGACAAACAGCTCGGGGGTGCTGCTTATATAGTAGCAGCAGGCCCGTGATTGGTCTAAATACAGGCCTGTGATTGGTGCAGCTGTCATGGGCTGGATCCAGTGAAGGGGTTAGGCTGAAACCAAGGAATCTTCTGGAAGACTAGCTGTGGGAGGTGGGTGGGGATGCTGACATTGAGCCCAGATCTCTCGTTTCCTGGGCGCGTCCTCCCTTTTCCAAGAAGACAATGGTTGCTTCTGAAGTGGAAAGAGTGGCGGTGGAGGTGGGGTGCTGATGGTCCAGGCTGGCAAACCCATGCTGTGGTGGAATGGAGGATGCAGTTACACAACCAGCGAGGACACTAAAGTAAGTTGTCCCAGTCCACAGGGCTGGAAATTCCAGAAGCCCAGTCAATTACATGAAAAACTTCCAAGCATGCAAGTATCTGTCTGTTTTCTGTTGCTACAATAAAATATCTGAGACCAGGTAACATAAATAATAGAGGTTTCTTTTGGCTCACGGTTCTGGAGTCTTGGAAGTCCAAGAGCCTGGCGCCAGAGAGCCCTGGAGCTGCTCTGGCTCTGTGGAGTGGGAGTGCAGTGGCTGCTGTGGAGGAGGCAAACACGATGGGCAGCCATGCTTGAGAGCAACCCGCTCTCCTGGTGGCTGATCCAGTAGCCAGGAGAGTTACCCCAGTTCCTCCAGAAAGGCATGTTCTACCATTTTCTTTCTCTATCTTTCCTCCTTCCTTCCCTCCTTTTCTTTCTTCCCTTCCTTCTTTTTTTGAGACAGCATCCTTGATACTGTTCAGGCTGGCCTCAATCTCACTATATAGCCTAGGCTGGCCTCAAACTTGCAGGGATCCTCCTGCCTCAGTCTCCCAAGTGCTGGGTTTACAGGCATGTGTCACAATGCCTAACACTGGATCCCTCTTTATGGCATAATTATCTCAAAGGCTCCACTCCCTTCAGTACCAAGCACTGAGGATCAGGATTCAAGATGGGTTTCAGAAGAGACAAAATATGGCAGTAATAAGTCCACAAGTCTGTAAAATAAGTGTAGAAGTATGATAAAGCTTAGGTGCTTGTAAATGTTTTAATATTGTTTGGAAACTTAGCAAGATTTTAACTTTAACATCACAATTCTAAATCAATTACTCATTTCTATATTTTACACTGCAACCCTAAAGAGGGCATGTTATGCTAATAGTCTGTATCTCTTGACATTGGATCTATATTAAATCCTGCCTGGTGCAGTGTACATACTGACAATCCCATCACTTGGGGAGGCTGAGGCAGAAGGATTACAGGTCAGAGCTCAGCCTAAGCAATTTAGCAAGACACTGTCTCAAAATAAAAAGTAAAAAAGAGACTGAGGATATGTGAAGGTTCTGGATTCAATCCACAGTACCACAAAACAAACAAACAAACAATGGGCTTGAATTTGTTAAGGATAGCCAGAGAAACACTACAGGTTCCTGGACCTCAATAAAGATCCCCATTGTCCTAGGGAGGATATTTTTGCATGTGCTAAAACAAATAGCCTGAAAATGGATAATGTCTCAATGACTGTGTTCTGCTTTGAGTTTTTTTTTTTACTCATGTAAGCATGAAAGACAAGAGCTCCTGACAGCCAGGCAGCTTCCCCTCAGGTGGTGATTCAGGTACCTAGACTCCTCCTGCCTCAGGCTTTACTCTTCCCTCGCACCTCCTTACCTTTGCCTCTCCTGACACAAGAAGAAACCGTAATCCCAGCACTCAGGAGGCTGAAGCAGGAGGATCACCCTACATTTAAGGCCAGCTTGAGCTACATAGTGAGATCAAAGCTGGTCTAAACTACATAGCAAGACCCTGTGCAAAAACAAAAAACAAAAGACACAGAAAACAAAGAAAACAAAGAAAAGAAAACAAGAGGGTCAGAGATACATCTCAGGGGCACAGCACCTGCCTGGCAAGCACAAGGTCATGAGTTTGATTCCCAGAACAACAACCAAAAAAAAAAAAGGAAAGAAAAAATTGAAACCATCTGGGAAGTACTATAGGCCAGGCCTGGATGTGGCATCTATCTATCCACTGGAAAGGTCTTGGCCACATGTAAATATGTACCACTCTGAAGCCTGAAGGCCGGGTGCCCCCTTTCCTACACCAATAAATTGTCCTAGCTCTCACAATCTGCAAGAGCTTGACCCATGTGGCACTTAGGGGCCTGACTTCCGAGGGCGACAGATCACATGCGTGATTCCTAGCTGAAGGGTGAGCTCACTGGTGTGGGGTAAGGCCTGGCCAGAGCGAGAAGTAGGATTTAAAAGAATGATCCTAGCAAAAGGAAAGACGCCAGGATGCAAAGGAGGGTTGAGCCTCCAGGAGACAAACTGCCCACTCTTCCCTTCAGGTCTCAGTGAAACCCAGAGCAGGGCTGTGTGGGATGGAGGTGGGTGCAGCCGGAAGGAGGACTCCCAGGAGGATTTCCAGGACCCGCAGTGCCAGCAGCTGACCAGGAACTCTCAGCCAGGTGAGCCAGGTGACTCTCAGATGTGTTCAGTCAGGGAAGGAGCCACTCCTGCAAATCAGGTGCTGCGAGGCCACCAATGCTGGCTAAGACAATTAAGGCCTCTGATTGCTGGGGCGGAAGGACCAGGGAAAGTGACATGCACTGGGAGGTGGGACGATGGAAGGAAATGATGGGTCAAGCCCAAGGGAATGTAGCAAATGTATATTCACACACCAGGGTAGGGAAGAGGAAAACACCAGGAAAAAATTGCTCCCAGATGCACTTCAAAACATAACTGGCATTTCTCATAATATTTTCAGTAAACAGCTCAAACGGAAGGGAAAACCAGGACACATATGTGAGGAAAACAAATACTGACGGGGAAGAAAATCAAGCAAATATTAAAAACAATACTGAAATAGACAACAAAAAGGCAAGAAAACTAAGGCAGGGGGAATATTTCTTAGAAAATTTAACCAAAACAGTGCCTTGGCTGGAATACTCAGAAAGAGGAAACAGAATGGAGGAGAACTACTGGAGGGGCAGCAGGTCCCTCCTAAGTGCGACAACCACCAGCGCCCGGGCGACAGGCTCCCCGGGAGCCAGTAGCTCTGCAGCCCACCCGACCCTGAGCGGCTCCAGTCCGGCGGGCGCCGGCACGGTCCCCACGTCCCCCGTGGGGTCCGGCACCAGCGCCTTCACCCCCACTCCGGGGGCTTCCTCCGCTGCCCCCGCGCCCGGCACGACCCTGACGACCCTGTCTCTCCC
>PVLA01015532.1:0-24816 GCA_004027455.1 Hydrochoerus hydrochaeris
TAGGTGGGTGAAGTGTAAGTTACAGCCTTGAGAAAGAAAAATGTTTCACATTCTACCACTTTCAACTGTAGTAACTCTGAGCCAGTACCTACAGGTTGCAGAGATTTTGATTAGAAGTTAAGGAAGAGAACAATACTTTCTGATTCCTGTGGCTCTTTACAATTGCAATAACACTGCATTCACTTGCTTTATGATAAATAAAATCATTGCTGCTGTAAATCAGAAAAATCTAGAATTATAAAAGCCAGACCTAAATTAAGACAGGGTGAAATGCAAAAAAGAATTTTTGCTCTTTACTTGACATTTTATTTACTGTAATGCACATAGTGAATATGAAAACATAAATGCTATGTCTCTTCACTAAAAGCAACCTGACCTAGCCCATGCTGGTGAAAAGAACCTAACTGAAATGGCAATGTTGCTGCTTAATCAAAAAAACTGAGTGTTGTGATGCTGCTTCTGTTATTATGTGAGCAGCAATCTATCTTATGCTTTGGCTACTCTGTATTGCAGAGATGGAAAATTATGTTAACTGATGAAAACAGTAAATTATGGATAAAATAAGTTGTGAGTAAAGTCCAAACAAAAAATACAAAAGCAAATGAGAGATGTGTCACAAAATATGTAGAGGATCATAAAGGCATTTATAGAATTAATTGCTTCATTCTGAAGGGTATGGCCATGTGGGAGCACATTACTGAAATAGGTGAGGAAGATATTTCTCAAGGAGACTGCAGAAATATTGAAATCATAAAATCAGTCTCTAAAATACAGAAAGTATAATAGAAAATGCAAATTGTCTCCACTATAACCCACAACAGTATATGTCTTTTTACCTTATTTTTATTTTATAATGATAACCTATTAGGTAAGGATTTAAAAAATAAAAAATTATAAAACAAATCCATGTCAGCAGTAAGTTCAATACTGTGTGCATATCGACAAATTGTTCCTCACTTACTACTTTCATAACTGCAGTTAACACCCATATTTCCCTCTTAATATAAAAGAATTCTATAATAAAGTTAGAATGGAGCTAGAGAAAATAAATATCTTTTGTTTAAAAAATAGCAGTCTTTAGTTTTTCTGTTAAAAAAAAAAGTATTTTAATTCCAGCCCTAGAATACCAAGGAGAAGGGGCAGAACCCATTGTACAAGGGTTTAACAAAGGTTTCTAGGGTCCAAAGGATTAATGGAGAAATAATTCACGGATTGTCCAAAACAGCAGTTTTCAATCTAGTTTGTGCTCTGGAAATCACCAGTCTTTGTCAGCTCAAACTGCCTTAGCAAAATACCCAGACTGGGTGGCTTAAGCAAAAGAAATTTACTTCTCCCAGTTCTGGAGGCCAAGAAGTCAAGGGTCAAAGTACCGGCAAGGTAAATTCTTTTTTGAGGTATTCTCTCTTCATGCTCACACACCCTCTTCACAGGCAAGAAGAAGGGGGAGCAAGCACTAATCCAATTGTGAAGGTCTTGCTCCAGAACCTCATCGGACCCAAATTACCTCCCAAAGGCCCAACTGCAATATCATCACTATGGAGGTTACAGCTGCAGCGTATCAATTTGGGGCATATAAATCCATTCAATCCATACTATAACCTAAGCAGCTTTTAAAACAAGTGAACCAACCATTTTAAACCCTAGTACACGAGTTCCTTCATCTGATATACTGACTGCATTGTTCTGGAAGAAAATTGAACAAAAGGATTTTCACAATCTCCTCAAGATATTCCAATATTTAGTCAGGTTGATAACTACTCTGTCTATAGAATATAGACCACATTTTTATGCATTATTAATGCAACTTCTTTCCTTTGAGGCATATGCCTTTCTTATGTTATTGTTTCACATTTTTGACGTAGTTTCAAACTTACAAAATATTACAAGAATGTAAAAAGTGTCCCCTGTACACTTTAGTCAGATCGTCCAAGTGTTAATACATTACTACATTTGCTCTATTCTTCTCTGTTACTTTCTGTCTGTGTACACAAACACACACGCTCATGCATACACATTTAAGCTGAGTTAGCAAGAGAGGGAGACAGACTAACATAGGTAGATGTGAATTTCCTTTACTCTTGAAAACTACAAGATCATTCTTTTATACAAATGTAGTAGAACAGTCAAAATAAGAAACTCATGCCAGTCTTGAATGAGTTCAGAACTCATCATCCAAAATTTGTCCTAAGAATTATATGAGCCAAAGACATTTTAAAAGAATACCAAGTACAAGATCATTCTGATTTCTGTTCTCTTTTTGTTTCTTAAAATAAAAGACAAAATTCACATGTGAAATATGTCCTTCATATGCCAGAAAGAATCATTCATATTATCAAGGAAGAGAAGTGGAGGCCCAGGAAAGTCCATCCACAGGAGCTGTCTTTTCCTAGCCACTTCTCTGCCCAATTCCCTGAACCCTAGCCTCTTTGCCTCGCCACATTTTTATAATTAACTAGTTTTTGTCCACTTCAGCCTGCAAGTGTTCAACTCATTACATCTTGGGGTATTCATTTCCTTTTGAATGTTCCTGTATCACATAAAGTTTATCGTACTAAATGTGTGTATGTTTTTCTCATGTTAATCTTACTTATGCCAATTCAATTCACAGGCACAGAAAATTTGTTAAAAAACTAAACTGAACTAAGATGATAGAGGTAAAAATTTACTTCTCATGCAATATTATCATTAATTTACACTGTTCAATTTTTCTGAATTGTTTCAATGTTCATTTGTGGAAATAATCACATAAGTTTTCCCCTTCCAATTAATAGGCTCTTCTAATACTATTTTCTTACTAGGAGTGGGAATTTTAGTTTACAAATGTTATATGCTAAATTTTTTTAAAGTGAATGAAACGATACACTAAAATCAAACAAGATGAAACAATGAGAATGATATTGGCAAAAACAGGACAGTAGGAAGTGGATAGTAGTTACTGTATTGCATATTGTTATCCTCTAACTAGATGCTCAGACTTCGGACTTTAGGTCTGCAAAGTGTATCAAACAGTACAAGCATTAGGATCTTTCTTCACTTCAGTTGCTATGATCTCAGCCCGCTTTATTCCAAGACAGTCGGTTGCTTGGGGGTGGGTGGGCTTCTCTCCCTGCCCAGTGCAGGCTGACTTATGGCTTGGGCACTCTTCCGGTTTCCCTCCCTCTCTCCCTGCCGCCCCACTGACTGCTGCGCACACATGGGAAGGTGATACTGATTCCTGGCTCCCTCCTGGCTGTCCCAACCACTGCTGGTGCACGGGAGGGTGCTGATGAAATTTTTGATAAATATCCATAAATAAATAGCTCTATAATTTTTTTGTACAGCTTGCTAAAGTTTGTGTGTCGGTGTTACATTTCAAAAAAGAGATAAAGTATTTTCTTTTATTGTCAATTCTTTTGAAAAACTGTATGGACTATTACAATGTCTTTTAAAATGTTTACAATAATTCTCCATGAAACACTGTTGGTTTGATGGTTTTGTGAGGCTAGACTCTTGTTCATTTTCTCCAAATTCTTTTGGGTGATTGGTCTCCTTAAACTTTGCAAAACAAACAACTTCATGGCAGTCTATGATTTTAGAAGAATCTACAGATACATTCATATGAAAATGAGACATGAAAGAACAAAACGACACAAGAGGTAGGCGAGAAAATAGAGAAGCGTGGAAGATAGAAACTGGATGCCCAATGATCATAAAATCTAAAATTTATTAAAATTTTGTTTGTGCTGTGCATTATGCTTTGAGTACACAATTTCACAATCCATAAATTACTATGAGGAGCACCATTATGCAATTACATAACTAGGCAAAGTCTGTTCAGTAATTGCCTAACTAACCTTCACTTCTACGGCCAATAGAAGGCAGCACTGTCATGTGAATGCCAGTCATAGACTTAAGTAAAGGTGCACACCTTGTGGCTGGACTGTTTCTCCAGAGAAAGAGAAAGGTCTCCCCTAAGGAAGAACCTGATTTGAAGATAATTTGACAACAAGCACTGAGGCACAAATACATAACAATATATTGAAAGGAATTTCCAATAAATTTAGCAAAAGGATTGCATTGCTGTCAGATGAATCATAAAGGAAAAGAAAAATAATAAATTGTAGCTTGTGTTTTCAATAAGAGATTTTGTAATTTTAAGGAGATGTAAGTATACAGATACTGGGCAAAGTTTTCCAATTAAATACTGTACATAAAATTTGTCTGTTTAGAAGCGGGAAGCACTCATCATTAGGAATACTTTTAGATTTGTTTAGTACAAGTCATTATGGCTAATCTAATTTTTCTTTTACCCTATTTGAACTTAACTTGATGTTTGTCTAGGTTTTCCCTTTATCCCAGTGGTTAAGAAAAGTGGTGGGAACAGGGAAGATTGTAGAGATATTTGTTCAAAATATTTTAATCTATAATATGAATAAAGATATTGAATACATTTTACAAAATTTGCAAATAACATGAAATGGTTATTAATTTAGTAATGCAATCTAAATGAATTTTAATGTAACAGAGGAATCAGTCTACTAAGATGACTTGATAGTGGATAATATTTACTATTATGTTTGTTCCAAAAGATTGAAGAAAGTATTAATTTGATTTAGCAACAGTTACTTGAAAGTGAGAGGACATGATATCTAAAAAATAGTATCAGATGTCAATCTCAATTGTATATTGGTGCCAGCACTAACCCACTTATCCTATATTAACAGAGTGGTAGCTGTTAAATTTTAATGTTAATTGAAATTGTTACAATGCTAGTACAGTTGTAGAATTTCAGGATTACTGAGATGAGTTCAAAATAAAAACCTTTCTTATTGGAAAGCTATCCAAAAATGGAAAAAAATAAAATTATTTTGGAGGCTATGTATTTTCAATTATTATCATGCTCAAAATGCAAGTCTGGTAAGAATGTATCAAAATAAATGATTCATGCATTAAAGGGGTATATAATCCATTATCTCAAAAACTTTACATGAAGCCACTTATGTATATATGCTATATCATTTAGATGATCAAACAAGCATAGTATAAGCCAGGAGTTCTCCAAATTTAGAATTCAAAACCTATCAAACTTTAAAAAAATATAAAGTACTTAAAATAAATTTTAAATGTACATTGTAACTATTAACATTAACTGTGTAAAATTAAAACAAATGTTTTTAAAATATGTATTGATTTAGGGATGGGGGTTTAGCTCAGCGGCATAAGCGCCTGCCTGGAAAGTGCAAGAGTGTGAGTTGGATCCAGTGTACCAAAAAACAAAACAAAACAGAACAAAAATACATATTGATTTAAAGAGACTAATAAGCATATTTAACATAAGTAACATTTTATAAAAAATAGCCATAGTTTTCAAAAAAATTGAGTAACAGAGCACCAGTTTTGCAAATCAGTTAATGGCTGATCCATGAGAAGAGAGTTGATTATTATATCTGCCTCTTTACTCAAGTCACTGTACATTATCCAAAACTATCATTTTGGTTGAAATATAATGAAAAAAATATAGTTTCACAAAAATATACAAACAGGAAATAGAATATTTTAATACCTTTTCCATATAATTTTGTAAATTCTTTCATTCTGTACCAAAACTCAAACAAATGGTGGTTTATTAAAGGTTATTCTCACTATGTAATTTTAAAATAACAACAAATTTTGTTATGGTAAAATCTATTGATCTATCTTTGGACTTTACACATACATCTAAATGTATATGCCTTGCATTCTTCATTTGGAAAATACTGATACACTAAGTTGAAGATCTTTTTGGTATTGATGTATTTCATTAAAAATCACATTCATTAGTATTACTATCCTCTTCAGAAAAATCTGTAAGTATTGGGGAGCTATGAAGTTAACAGTAATTGGTAAAATATTTTTAAAGTCAAACTTTACCTTCAAGTTCAAATTTTATTTTTGACAACAGATTTTATCAGTAATTTTCCTTGAAGGTATAGTATCATTGTACTCCTTTCTTGAGAAAATGTCTACAAAACACTTGAACATGAATAATAGTTTGTATGACCATCATTTTTGAGAAAATAGTGCTCCATTAAAAAGCAGTCATGTCAGTTCACTACTCACATAATTGCTCCTTCTTAGGGCAATTGTAATACAATATTTAGGAGAGAGGTGTTATATGTACTTTATATTTAATCATGAAGATTAATAAAGGCTTATATTGCAGATATATTCTTTAAATTAATATTTTTAATATTTCATCAAGTATAATCTTAAATAAATTAATTTTCTTCATCTTGAAAATGGGTGGTAACAAAGAATATAATTACTAGGATACTGTGATGTCACTGACTCGATGCATGCTAAAGTATCCAGAGATTTATTTATGGCTTTTACATTATTAATGCAATTGTCACTCATTAAAAATGTAACTAGTGTCTTACTATTAGTCTGCAAGTACTTTGAATTTCATAAACCCCTGGAAATTCTCAGAGTACCCTGGAGTTCTGCAGAACACACTCTGATAACTTGGTGACAGATTGGTTAAAGGTGTTGGAGAATGTGTACTAGCTCTACTGAGTGTGTAACAGCTCTGACTCTGTCTGTGACTGTGAACAAATTACTTAACCTATCAGCCTCATTTTGCTTATCTGTAGAGTGGAGATAATAGGCCTGGCCCATGTGAAGATTGGATCACATCAAGCGTATAGTGAATGTAAAGTACTAGCTGCTTATAAGAAATACTCAATGTTTCTCTCCTTATAGTACTAGGATTAATAAAACATGCTACCAGCTTATTAACTTGGTAGGAATACTATATATACTATTGCATACATTAACTATCCTGCTTATTATCTTTAAAATATTCAATATGTTAAACTTTTCATTTCTATGTGAATCAAGAAAATGTTACAGTTTACCTTAGAGGAGTTTTCTGAAGAACTGATACTACAAGGTTCCAATTAAATAATTCACGATGTTTTAGAAATAAAGATTTTTTGGACTATATAGACAGTATAAAGACTATACAGACAGTGTAAAGTATTTTAAAATGTAGTTTTGCATTCAATGGAATATTAAAATATTTTATATTCCATTCAATAATTTTGAATTATTATAATTTGTGTAAGGAAGAGAGAAACCATCTTTACTTATTGAGAGTGGAACTATTTCCATACTCATCTTTAAAAAATTTGATTTACCACACATGAAAATGTTATTCAAGTGGATAATATATGAGCAATTCCTTAAATGAGGCTATTCTCCCAACCTCAGAACGCTAAAAAACAATGCAACACCTGGAAAAGAGCTGAAAGTACAGTACAAGTTTGGGAAACGGATTCCCTGCATTTGAACCCCAGCATCTGCTGCGATTTTGGCATGACACTTAACTTCTTAGTGACTAAGTACCTCATCTGTGAAATGAGAGCAATCTGAGAAATTGCCTTTCATGATTATTAAGTAAGGACTAAATGTTTGTACAAGATGATTAACCACTAGTATTTTATGATTTGATTAAATTAATAAAATTTTAGAATAAAAAGGAAAAAAAGGAGAATGATATTGCTTCACACTCTCAAAAGCCTGAAAGTCCACTTCATACTCATTGTGATGAGTACATTGGACTTAAAAGGCTGTATTAGTTTGCTCTGGATACACAAAGAACAGGAATTTATTCCTTCACAATTCTGGAGGTAGGAGTCTGAGATCACAATGCACAGGGCTTTGCTTCTGAGGACTAGGAAGGAGGGGGTCTGCTCCAGGCCTCCCCCATGGCTTGTACATAGCTGTCCTCTCCCTGTGTCTTAGCATTGCCTTCTGTCTGCACAAAACTGGGTTCAAATTTCTTCTTCTTATAAGGACTCTGGCAATATAGGAGGACCATCACCATAATAATCTCTTTAAAGACCTTGTCTCTCCAAGGGTCACTTTCTAAAGTACTGGATGTCTGAACTTCACCATGAATATTTGAAGAGATAAATGTAGTCCTTAACAAAAGAGCCTATATGATGAATATGATTTTAGAGAAAATGGGTTTCATTGCTCAGAAATAATTTCCTCCAAATTTTTCTTATAAGTTTATTATTGTCTTAAAAATCACCAGAATAGGTGAGTCATTCACAGACTATGGAGGGAGAGAAGTTGGCCTCACCAGGAGGTGATCCCTGCTTAGAAACCATATCATTTTCATTATTTTGTTTTGTTTGGTTTTTTTTCTCTTTTGTTTTGTTTGATTATGTTAAATCTGATGGCAAGAGCAACTATTTAAAAGAGAGCAAGATATATTTTGCTAGCCATTTTGGATTTACTATTGACTTGTTTTGAAGTCCTTTATTGCATTAGTTGTTTAGTTTTTATTGTTCTATTCTATTCTGTTCTATTAGATTTTTCCTATGTCTGAAGGTATCAGCAGCTATTTTGAAGACAGCAAAGAGCATTATGGTAACTATTGTTGATTTCATAAAGTTTTGAAATCTTGTATCATTTTACTGATTTATTTTGATTGGTTTCATTCTGAATATTTTTTCTTGATTTTATCCTCTTTAAAATATAAGTAAACAAACAAATAAATAAATAATCACCAGAATACTAAGAAAGCTATGTATGTGATTCCTACTTTTATTAGTCTAGATAATCCATTGGATTTTAACTTCATAAATTGTAAGAATATGTACTTTACTTTAGCATGGAGTTTTACTCTCTGATTCATCACCTTAATCAACAAAGCTAACCTCTTTGAGGGAAGACAACATGTATCAATTATTTTGTTCCTATGGGGCCTGAATACATAAGAGAAATTCAAGCTTTTGCTGAACAGAATTTAATCAAAAACCCCTTAAAGAGTTTTGACAACTATAGTCTTCACATCCTGCTTTAATTCAGACTAAACTAATTAAGTATATTACACTTGTAGTGATTAAATTTGTGTATTTCCTCAGTACTTGGCACAATATACTGCCTCATTAACTAAAGTGTTCATACCTCTGTGTCTTCTCTTTACTTACATGGAAAGGTCTTTGTCTTCAGAAACCTACCACTTCTCCTAGCTTCACCTTGTCGTCTAATGAAGCACCTTTTTTTTTTTTTGGTACCGGGGATTGAACTCACGACCTTGCGCTTGCTAGGCAGGCGCTTAAGCCACTGAGCTAAATGGCCAGCCCATGAAGCATCTTTTTATTATTCCTCTACCGTTTGAAGGATATATGTACGATTTACATTTATTCACAACTTGACTATTAACCAAATAATTTTCTGAAAAGTTGAAACACTTATTTAATGGATAACTTACCAAAGTCTACATCAGAAGTCTAGGAAACTATTGCAATAAAGGACTTTTCTATGCCTTTTCAAAACTCAAGATAAAACAGGGAGGAAGAGAAGAAGAGAGAGTCATGAGGACTCTCATGTCCACCCTGGTAGGGATGTGTCTACGAGATATAAAGAGTTCTCACTATGAGACCCGAACAGCATTTCAGTTAAGGTAATCCTCAGACAGGGAGGCTCTAGCTATAGAGACTGCCTTGGGCTGTAAGAAGAGCTTGGTTCCTTAGGTCATTCAACAGTATAAGTGAAATCATTGAAATGGCTATGAAATGAATGTTATTTTTCATAACCCATGTCTCTAACTGTATAAATATCTAGAGCCAGCCAATTCTTATCTTCAGTAGATTCCCCTTCAAAAACATTTCAAATCCTGGGCTTGGTATTGCATGCCTGTATTTCTAGCACTTGGGAGGCTGAGACAGAATTGCCGAGAGTTCAAGGCCAGACACAACTACATAGCTAGACCCTGTCTCAAAAGAAAAAAAGAAAAAGATCTCAAATACACAACTGGACAGTGAGAATTCAATGTCCTGTCATAATGCATGGTAATTAATAATTAAAGTATTACTTTTCATTAACATTTAGATTTTTTTTATTTTTTTTATTTTTTGGTACTAGGGATCAAACTCACGACCTTGCACTTGCCAAGCAGACACTTAAGTCACTGAGCTAAATCCCCAGCCCCTAGATTATTTCATATAAATGACACTTTAAAAGATACAATTAGTATTTCAATTAATGAAATTTGGTTTCCTTTTCTAAAGTAAAATTAAAGCAATGTACACAACTGACAAATCTTTGTTTTCAAAGTACATTTAAAGTGAGGTCCTGTTTCAAGGTTGATATATTAAAATATGGAAAATAAGTAATGAATTTATTACATTTTACACTGTTTAATCATTTTTTCAGTTTTTTTAATTAGTGTGTATTCACAGTACATACTGATTACATTCCTTGTGGGGACTTAGTGCATGTACATGACACTTCTTCATTCTTTTTTCATCTAGTTTTCCTCCTCTCCCTCCATCTCTTGGTCCCTTTACCTTTTGCAAAAGCTATATCACCATTTTTCTTATGATATGTCTTTTATTCTGGTGTTTATTTACATCTTGGATTTCTCATGTCAGAGGACCATGTAATATTTAAGATTGTGTGTTGAATTTATTTCACTTAACATAGTCTCAAATTGCATCCATTTTCCTATATCTCAAGTTTTTCACTCTTTATTCCAAAGTAGTACTCTATTATGTAGAAATACCATATTTTCTTTATCCAAACATCTGCTAATGGGCACTATAGATCACTTCCAAGACTTAGCAATTATGAATTGTACTGCTATAAATATGGGTATGCATGTACCATTGTATGATGACTTCTTTAACTCTTTAGTGGAAATAACTGGGACAAACTGGATAGCATGTCGTTGTAGAGTTGTGGATATCTGAGAAACAATAACATGTTACTTGGAGTCTTGAATATAGATTTGCAGTAATAAATGAGAATGAAATGAAATAATTATCACTATTTTGACAGGAGCTTGCTTACCTTGAAGCACTACATCACTTTTGAACAGTAGACTTTTCTTTCCCTTTGTAAATGCTTATATTGCAATTCTGAAGTCTAACATACATCACATAAAGTGCAGTACAACAGACCTTTGTGGACTGTGTTAACTTTCAGTCCCTATAGTAAAATGCCTGAACAAATCAACTTTAAAAATAAAAGGTTTATTTTGACTTACAGTTTCAAATGTTTCAGTCTATAGACAACTGGTCCAGGTGCTTTTAGGACAAAGAAAGGAGAGGCTAGTATGACTGGAGCATGACTGATCACCATGAGGTTATGTGACTTTGTAAGAGAGTATATATGTTTTTTCTCTCCTCTGGATGAATTGGGAGGTCATGATAGGCCTTTGAGAAAAAAAGTGACATTATTTGACTTTACTACAAGTAGTCATTACAACTAGTCTGAAGGAAATAAGGGAGGAACTGAGGAATCAAGTTAGAAAACTATGGCAATAATCCAAGATAATGGTAACAGTAGCTAGGACTAGGGCAATTAGTAGAGTAATAGCAAACAATGGTTACAGCCTTGAGCCAAAGGAGTTTTGATGAGCTAAATGTGGTATATGAGGGAAAGAGAAGAAATGACTTTTAAAGAGCTAGATGGAAGTAAGGTGGAAAACACTGTGAGAGACAGACGGACTAGGAAATCATGTCAGTTATAGACATTAGTTTGGGGCACTATGCAGACAGTTGTATGTATAAAATAAATACATGTCAAATATAAATTAGCCATACTCAAAGTGGAGATGATATTTAAAGTTGTAGGAGTGTATGAGATGAAAAAGTAAGTAAGTTACATATAGAGAGTGGAAATAATCTGCAGAATGAGCCCTGGTTGGCCCAGTGTTAAGAGGAATAAAGAAGAACATGCATAGAAGATGATGCAGTTGCTGTCTTAGTTACTTTTGTCTCTCATTGTTGAGACAAAAAAATATGATGCCTAAAGTTAGGGAAAGGAAAGTTTATTTCTTACAGGTTGGAGATTTCAGTCCATACTCAGTTGGCTCCAAGGCAAAATGACATGATTGAGGGGCAGAGGTTCATGGCAGCCTCAAACAACAAGTGCAAACAGCAAAAGAGAGAGACACACCTTCTTCCCTATGATTACATTCTATGCTGGCTCCACCCATGTGCAGATGTAGCACTCATACCACCAATCCCAGTGCCAGACAATGAACCAATCACAGATGCTAGATTCAGCAGCATCCATGATTGCATGAGAGTTGGGTGGGGTGACATAAACCATAACAGTAGCCAAGAGTGTGCAACCCCAAAGAGTACACAGGAAGAGAAAGTGATGACATGTAAAAAACAAACATTTTGTCTCATTCTTCCCATCTCATAGTTCTTTCATAAAAACACTCAGAAACATTAGCTATTATCTAGCTTTCTATTCATTAATTTTCCATCCACTGATAGCCAATCAATATTTTAACTTCTTAATCAAGTTGTAAATCTTAATGAACATTTTTTATTTCTAAATCTTATAGTTAGATCTTTTCATATATTCTTATATTTAATTATTTTTTACTTTATTTTTCTCATCTTTTATTTTATACATTTTAAATAATTTATAACACGTAGTTTCATAATGCTTACCAGTTTATTTTACTACCTAAACTTTAGAGGTTCCATCCATTTTGCTTATTATGACAATCATTCTGTCTGATAAGGGATTTTTGTTCTTTTACTGCTTTGTAATTTTGGATTGTTAAGTCCCCTTCTCAGAATTTTATTGCAAAAGTAGTGTGGCTAAAGAGACATTGCATCTGCTTCTTCCAAGTGTCTTACATCTGTGACTGCCTTTAAGTTTATAGGTAAATTCTTCATGAAGGGTTTCCAGAACCATACAGTTAAAGTAAACTGAACTAAGTACTGGTAGATGCAGGCCTATTGTTTAGAATTCTCAAAATGTTTTTCCTCCTCCGAGATCCATGAAGACATACCGGATTCCTCATCATTTTTATGTCCAACAAGCAGACCTCCTCTCTTCACCCATTTCCCATGAATACAGTCTTCTTCAAGGGCTCAGTTCTAAATGGGAGCCCCAACACGAAGTCCTTCCTCAGGTTACAACGACTACTGAGGTTTCCATGCAGCCTTACCACCAGCTCATAATTTTCCATTGTACATTTAAGTTCTAGTTTTGATTCTGTTGCCTAGGAATTTCCTCTTCTTCCTTGTGAGGAGAGTTCTTAAATTTTATTCCACATTTCTAGGTATCAGTATGTTTTTGGAGGGTCTGGTCAGGAGATGAAACTTTATTGTTTATTTTACCACATTATGAAAGCCAGAAATATTCTAAATATATTTCCAAACCTGGGATCCTATGTCAAGACTAAGTAAGAAAATGGGCCATAGCTGTATTGATGACATACATGAATGCAAATTATTCAAATTCACATAGTGGGAGATTAACTTGTGATTTTATTATTTGGGTATAGAATTGTTATTTTTCTATCTTTGAAAATAGGCAATCCTTTTCTGATGCTTATAGGACATAGAATAGATGAAATAGAAACAATATATTGTCATCAAGTATTGGGGACCCAGCCAAGAGCCCCAATTGCCTGTGTTAAGCATATGGCAAGAGGATAAAATAAGAAACAGAGACAAATTTAGTAATACATGATGAGCAACTGGGAAGTCAGTATCTCCCTATGGGCTAGGAAGCCACACTCCAAGACAGCCACTATTTATTTGGTGTACACAGTGATAGGCGGGGCTAGTGACAGATTCAAATTCGGAGGAAGACACCGAGGTCTATGACTCAACAGACAAGTATAATCTTGGGATGACTCCAGAGGGCAGAGATGATTCTATGCTAAGAAGGATCCTGCCCTGGAATGTTTTTGTTTTGTTTTGTTGTTTTGTTTTGTTTTGTTTAAACTTAGCAGTCTCCACTTTAGTCTTAGTTGATGGGAGAGGATGGTTCACTCCTAAAGAATTAATGGGAAATCTCAAATAGATGGTACCAATAATCCTAAGCCTCGATTTTATCCCTTAGGGAAGGATGTAAAATTAGCCATTGTGAATTTGTGATCCCCAACAAGCAAACAATTGAAGTAGTCTAGCAGTTTTCATTTCAAGATCATAGTGCTGATTCTGTCCCCTAGTGTTTAAAGCAGTTTGTCACATGTCACAACTCTCAAAAAGTTCTACAGTTTCTCAAATTTGATTAAGTTGTGAAGATGAAAGAGCTAAGAAAAATCTAATTGAATTTTGCTTTATCAATCATTTTTAGAACTCTGTTTTTTTATATCAGATTTTCAATTCAAATATCAAAGATAATTTCATTCCAACAAGAAATTGTCTTTGACTTAGCATTAAGAAGCCCCATGTAATTTGCTATACCGTTTGCCTGTTTAGGAAACCAAAAATGTGCGAGCAGAACAATACACAAATTGCTACAGCTCTGTTAGCATCATTTTAACACGATTAATGTTCCAGCCAAATAAACAGAGGAATCAGGACAAGGATGTGATTTTCTCTGCTCTAAATGGAGCCTGTGTTTTAAGCTTCTATAATGCACTTGGTAAGACAATGTATTTAGTTCTATCCTGTAACTGAAACTCCAGATTTATCAGTGTAACTCAAATTATTGTATAGGCAATTGTGTTTGAAAGACAGCATATTGAATCTGTGCAATACTAAATCATTGTTGCAGTTGTTTTACAATATTTACATTTGTTGAAACCATTAGACCATAAGTTTATAAATGAAGACCAAATGTTTATAAATGAAATGTTAAGAAACTAACTGAAAGAGAGGCATGTTCAAAATTTTAGACACAACCATATTATTTTGAGATCTGGAATAGAAAAAAATATAACCTGGGATAATCTAAGTAAATTTGAATCCTGGTATGTTGTTCCACAATTTATTAATTTTGATATCTAATTAAGAAAAATACATTATCTGTGGGTCAGTTTTCTGAAAAATATTTGTTTAATTTAAAATTGATTCTAAAGATTTCTACATAATTCCAAAGCATTTATATTTATTATTCTCATGTTGCTAACAGTAACTCCCACTCGTTCAGTGAACTTAATCATTATAATGGCTATAAATAAATGCCTTGTGTCACTTGACACCCAGTGACAGCAGGAAAATAGCAATCATACATACCTGGTTCCTAGGCTGACGATTATGTCACTGAGTCACATGATTTTGTAAAAGCATATATTATGTGTTCCACATCTTTTCATTCCATATATTTTTCATGTGTATAATTTTATAATACATTCAATACTTTGCTCAGGTTGTATTTGTATCTTTTGATAATAAAAAGAAAACTAACTTAAAATAGATTTTTAAATTGAGTACAAAATATTACTTTATCAAAATTTAATGGCAGCATTTTTCAAAGATTAGCACTTATATGTATCCAGAGGGGTAGAGTTTTATAATATATATAAACATTAATTTTCTTCTTTATGTTTTGTTCTCATTGCTCTATGTAAGATATTTCTTCTTGCACAAAAGGCAAAGAAACTAACCTAAAATGAATGGCAACTGTGTTTGATAAAATGCTTTGATTTTATGGTTAGGAAATATTTGTTTGCATTTGCAGCTATTACAGATTCTGTTTATCCATTATTTTTTCAAAAATTTTTTGAAGATGAGCAATGCTGCTTTTTTTCCCCTCTGTATTACTTTTCAATATTGTCAGAAAGTTTTCTATAATGGAAAAATTACTTCAGTCAAATGCCTTTATTGCATCTTATGTACAGTTTAATGAATAACAATTTCAAAAAGCAGCTCAGCAATGTCTGCTTTTCTCATTATTACTAGTATATAACCACATCATTGTAGGAGATGCATTTTTTTTTAAAAAAAAAAGATTCCATTTTTTTTTTCAGTTAAGCTCTATGCACTTCTAAAATAAACTCCAACCCAAGAAACCAGTCAGTCACCAGTGGAGATAGTATTTTATCCATGCAGTATATGTTATACTCTATAACACCTGAAGTCAGGAATTGCATGAACACTAAAATAACAGTCATGTATCATTTTAGTCTGCTGATCTCAAATTCAACAGTATATAAAACAGATCTTTTTTTAAAATAAAATACAAAGTTTAAATTGACCTTTAATTTGTGTCATGAAACATGGCAGTATCAGCTTCTGCTGTGCCAATTGTGAATGCTGTCGGTCTTCACAGCTGTGGAAAGCATTTGTTGAATCAGACACTATTAGTTTGTGGAGTCTCATTCCAGCTCCAAACTCCAACTCCAGTGTGATCTTTCAGGCTTGACCAGATGCAATTACACAAGCTTTCCCTGACAGGCCCTTGGAGAGAGCTGCCGCCCCCACACCATGCAGGTACACGGCCAGTGCACTACTACTTCCTGGAGGGATCTGCTGTTCAAAATTCAAGGTCCTGCTTGGCCACATTCCCACAGGTAGCCCTAGGCCAGGTGTCTACATAGGGAAGGTTCCGAGAGGGAGATTCAGCTGAGGAGCTATGTAGGACCTTCTTAGTGCAGGACCCTACTATTACTCTTTTCTAGATCCTGACTCAGTACTTTCTAGTCTTCATCTTCTCCTTTCTCTTTTCTTACTCCCTTAAGTTCATAAGTAAGCAACAGACTTGTTTGAGGCTCCTGGTCAATTCAGTCATTCCCTCTGGCCACACTGCTGGCCAATGAACCTTCATCTACTGCTGCTGCTCCTGTGGAAATGGGTCATCAGAGAGCTGGTCACTGTTTTAATCTCTTACCTCACTCTTACAGCAGAAGAATAAAGACTTTTGTTGTTTTTGTTGTGAATCATTGTACTTATTGAGCACCTTGACTCACTATCAATTTGGTTGTCTCCTTTGAATAGTTTTTTAATAAAGCTAATGATCAACTTCAATGGGTATTTTTAATACTGTAAATTTGGTAAAAGATAAAATTCTGTCTCACTTCTCAGAATGTGTCAGGGTATATCCATATGTCTGGACAAAGCAAAGAGGAATGATAAATGGTCTACCTGAAAAGGAGACAACACAAAATCAACAATTAATATAACCTAGCTATGGTGTCACATTAATGCTACTAAAACAGTATTTCCTGTGCTGAAAATTAATGAGTTTTGGTTTCCATTACTGCTGATTAAAATTTGTGACTTTATGTAATAAAAATGTCATATTCACATTCTAGCAATTAATATAATGTAAATGTTGAATTTTCCTTCTTGACATGTTAGCATTCAACTTAATCTCTCATGAGAAAGAAGTTGTTATTATTCAAGCTACATCAGTAGAGACCAATATTATGAGCAGAAAAATAAAGTTTCGTTGTTTAACAGATGCTTAATTAGGGAGTTGAACTCTTGAATCAAGTGAGCATGGAAATGGATAATATAACATTCACATGCAGAGCACGTTATTTATCAATAAGGTGATAAATGCTTCTATGAAGGGAAACAACAAAGCTCAGTTGAATGTAGGGCTGTTAATTCTCCTTTTTCTTGTTTAATAATTTCAATGTCAGGACAGATCAACTTTACCATTACAGCTTCTGTGAAGTTAAACTGTTGATTATGTTTCCAGGTGGGAGGGAAAAAAATATACCTTAATGATCATAAAACTTGAATCTTGTAAAGTTTTATTTTCAGAAACACACCGTGAATATTGTTTAGTTTAATGTGGAATATGTGAAATACTGATGAAATAAAACAAGCTTTAGGGCACTGCTGAAATCCACATTTGAGCTAAATTAAATAGATAGCATTGGTAGAAATAAAATGTTCTGTGAAAAACAGCTGCTTCATATAATGCATGTCTAACAAATAATGGATCACTGTATTCTTTTTCAAGTTTGTTTTTAAAAAAAGGAAAAGTTTTTAGGCTCTTTTGATTTTTACCATATGCATAGCTGGGCTGAATATTTTAACACTACTTGTGACTTTTGAACAAATAGAACCATACACTACAATTACCAAATTATAATTATTGTACATAAAATGTGCTTCTATGATTGAGCACAAAATGCTTTTCAAGTAATTACTCTGCCATTTTGTGCTGTGGTAAGTGAAGTTTAATCAGACTTTAAAAGGAAGTTGGGGATTCACAATCACAACGGGCATAACGACATAAAGCAACTTTTGTAATTTTAGAGAGTAGTGCTATGCATATCAAACTTGACCGTTTTCTTAATTAGGATTCTGCAGAAGCAAACTGAAATAAATAAGAGCACAAATCTCCGGAAATTCACATTCCTTTACATATGATCTATACATCTATCAGTTTATCCTGTTCCTCTTCCTATTTTGCCTTCTTTAACTCTTTACATTTTTGTCTCTTTCTGAATAACTTTATTCCTTTCTTTCAAATGTAAATTAATCTATTCTTGAGTTTCCTTCATTTGTGTTTATGTGTATATTAACAAAAACAGCCCTAGCCCTCATTGTCAAAAGTCTAAGGAAGACGGTATCAGCTATGTCTATAGGATTATATAGTAGGAATATGCTTAGAGGTAAAGACAGTTTAAAATACAGTATTTGTTTTGACCTCCCAGTTTCAGGAAACCAGTTGAACTATTGAACTTATATGTATCAAATTAAATGTCTAGAGGAACAATAAACAATATTTAACTAAATATTGGTGTCTGTATTTGAGTATAACTCACAGCTTATGATAGGCTTCATGACATGGTGGTTATTTTAGTTATTAACAGTCAGAGCAGTTTTACCTGACGTTCACCTTTTCCCATCCCAGCTCCTCCATCTCCAGAAACCACTGTCCAGGTTTATGGAGGCTGACACATTCTTTCCTCTGCTTCCCACTCCAGCACCATCAAGCAGAGGGATTTCATGCCCGGACTGGCCCTGCAAAAATTCTTTCCTGTTATAAAGCGATGTAGTGAAACATGAGGAAGATTAGACAGAAATGGCAACTTTCTCAATTCAGCTGCGCATTGACAGACACATCTATTGATGGTTGGTCTCTTTGGGCTATTCTTTGGGGCCACTGATGACCTCCATGTGTCAGGTAAAAAATACTCTCTCTATATTAAAGCTTTCTGTGTCTCTTTTTGAAGACTTTGAGGTGGTTCTCAGAGGTAGAAGTTCACTTCTCCAACAACCGTAGTAGTGCTTGACCGTGGTTGGACCTGGGCTGTCCCCCTCAGGAGGTCTTGGAGGTTGACAGGTCCCAGTTATTGGAAGCACTTTTTGGAAGTGAGGTACATCAAATCTCTTTGCCCTTAGGGATCAGCCCTTGATGTCAATTCAAACACACTTTTAAAGTCCCCCTGTCTTGTTTTGCAAGCATATTTCTTTAAAAACACTCTGATATGAATGGGATCCATAGGCTGCTGGGAGTTTTTAAAAGATAGCTAACACTGTGGCATTAGAAGTTAAGTGTGCAGTGCTAAATATAGAAGCATATGTGTTACCGGGGCACTTCAACAGTCTATTTAATTTTTAGGACATGCTCAAAAGAAAAAGAAATCACAGAAGTTTGAGAGGACAATTGAATCAAAGAATTATATCTCTTAGGAAAATGTATGCATGTGTGTGTATAGAAAAAGAGAGAGAAGGAAGGAGTGGGGGAGAGACGGCGATCAAGGTAACAGTGTTCATTACCAACTCTGCAGTTACCCTGACAGTCAGTACTAAAAAACTCAATAGAGTTTGTTTCAAAGTCAAATGACAGTGGAGTTTTCACTGAATCATAATGTAAATTTAAGACACAGCATATAAATTTCTAAGACACGTTGCTAAGACAAAACACTTCAAAGAAACTAGAATGGAAGGAATGAATTTCAGGATGGATATATTTGTTTTTCAATATACTTGAATAAAAAATAAAAGATGTCTTGTGATGACAGTTAATCTTCTACCATGGTGCAAATCCTTGTGGCGATCTTAATGAAGTATTCCAAATTTTGATAAAGTAATGTATGCATGTGGTTTTTTTGGTTTTGTGTTGTCTTTTACTTGACTTAAAAAGAAACTGCCCCTCCCTTATTTGTATCTGACTTGTCATGAAAACTGGAATATAAAATGATGAAACACAAAGGAACAGTAGGCATCTACCCACCAAAACCTGTGGCTTGTGAAAAGTAAATAGTTAACCAATGGCAAACTTGTTAAAGAAAAATAATTAAATGACACTTTTCTTAAAATGTGGTAATAATAACAATAAACTACATATTTAAATACTCCTAAAGAAAATCTCCAGATGAGTAAGGCCTATAGAGCAAAAACCTATGAATAATAGGTGATTTTCTAGAAAAGACAGAAATCATACAAGAGAGACTTAGGAAGAAATTGACAGAGTGATAATAAGCATTACATAGGCTGTAAAAATAAAATTATCACCAAAGACACCAGGCATGGGTAGTTTGGTAGGAGAGCACACATGTCAGAGATTTAACAAATGCAAAATAAATAAAGAAAAGAAAACCACAGGGGAAGAAGCCGGATAAGACTTAGGACACAGAAAAACAACATAAATAGAGCACCCTACTTGGACCAGCAGTCAAACAGCATTTACAAAGCCATTTAAAGGAGAATAATTCATCTGAACTCATTAAAAACATGACTCTACCTAGGGAATATAAAGAGGAAAGAAATGAACATGAAGAACTCAGACACTAGGGTAATGCAGACACAAACACTGGAAAAGAGTCAGCAGTGGGAAACAGACCCAACAGGGACTGAGATTTGAAATAGATACAGTTACAAAAATCTATAGAAAAATGTTGGAACAGTCATTGCATTGTACTTGGACATTGATTATTAATATTTTACATAAAATTTGATCTGTATCACTTTCATGGGCATAGATCCAACAAATGCAATAAAATTCAGTGTAAATAAGTACACTAGCAAAACAGTCAAACAGTAGAAATCCTTTCCAAATGTAGGTTGAGAAAAGACACAGTAGGCAAGAACCAAGATGTAAACATTAAAGGGACATTTAATACCTTGACTATTTAAAAAAAATAAATAAAATTTTCCAAATAAGCAAGTCAGTATCTACAACAAGATTGTCAATCTAGGCACAGAGACAATGTTACTACAAGTATAAATGCACATAGAAATAACTATCTGCAGGATTTTAAAGATCAAATTGAGCACAACAAATAAATAATATGGCAAAAGACATGTATGAGGGAAAAAAAACTCCAGAGTTTATATATATATTTGCAAATTAGCCAGCCTTAAACTAATTAGGAAAAGTGTTTTCTACTACTTTTTCCTTGGAAGGCTGGTCCTTTGCTCCATGCTCCCTGTAAGTTTCTGCTAATAGGAAATCTGTCTAAATTACTCCAGCGCATTTTCATTCTCCCCTCAGGAGTCTTAAGAGTCGTGCTCCATCTTGTGGATTATGCCTTAAATCATAACTATGTGACTGATCTGAGGGTCCTCTATACCCTGTGGTAACCTGAACTGGGGATGCTCAACTGTTCATCAAGTCTAATTTTGATACCTACCTGCTTTTATAGAACTGATTCACTACCCCAGTGAAGAGAACTCCATAAGCCCAGGTAGTCAGCCCACCCCACACTGTACACCCTAGTAGATTTTTATGTGAATTATTGCTTGACATCTCTAAAGTTAAAGATCTGTTATACAAACTAAGAACTCTTTTCTATGCATTAAATGTTTCTTCTCCTATGTAAATAAGTAAATCCTAACAGTTATATGTGTGACTCCTCAGAAGAGACTTATAATAACATTCAGTACATAAGACAATTACAGCAACATTTTACAGTGTAAGAAACATGAGTTTATCATCAAATGCAGGTGTTGTTTTTCCTAAGGCACTTTCCTCATAGCTTTCCCATTATTGTAGCCAGTAAAATAAAAGAGAGATATAGTAATAGGTCAAAATTATTAGGATTTTTTTCAAATATTTTATCTTCTGATGTAGGGAAGAATATTCTTAGACTAAGAGTTCTCTATAAAAGAGATCAAATTGCCTAATACTGAAAAAGGCTTACATCTCATTCTTCAGGACCATGTTTCTGATGGTTATCAAGCTGAGACAGATGGCTCTTCATTGCTCTTTGGAAAGGATTGTCTTTTGGATCTGAAGTCTACAACAGATGCTTCAGGAGTTTTCTTATTAGAAATAAAGTGGAGAGTGTTCAGAAAAGGCCAATTATCTTATTAAATGAATATTAAGCCATATGAAACAGATGTGATATTAAATATTTAGGTGGATATTTATTAGACATCTTGAAAAAGAAGCATGTTAAAATCACTTTCACATGCCTTAACTAGCAGATGAAAATATTCCATAAATCTTAAGTAACAACAACAAATATTCACTGGCTTTCCTTTTGCATTTTGTGAGATCGTAATGACTAATATACATACTCTATTGTGATGTCAATATGATAAAAATACTAGAGCTTGTTCCAATAAAAATGTATGTTAAAAGCAAGTTATACAAAGCTGTCTAAAACTTAATAGTGCTCAAGCTTGTCAAATCTTCTAGCTAAAATTGAGTGCTGAGTGGATTTCCTAAGGCTTCTTAAATATTTACTATTTGTTCAGGTTGTACTCAAAGAGATTTAAAAAGTGAACCATTTCACTTCCAGCTGTGAAAACATCTATATATCTGCCCACAAACACATGAAGTGTATTGTACCAGGAAGTGATAACTTTTATCTGGGCTATCCTCAACTATAATCCTTAACTTCAGAGGCAATCTAAATATAGAAGCCAATTTCATTTCTAAATAATGAGTGTGAATCAGGTCACTGGTAAAATTTTACAAATCCGGTCAACTGTAAAATTTTAAAGGCCAAGAATGAAATGTCATATGTAATCTATGGTGGCAGGTATCAGGGTTATGGTCCATATTTCCATAACTGGCTACCTAACACCCTGGGGTGCAGTGATCTCATTCATCACATTTTTTGACAGGGATTTGACATTGCTTTCTACTGTGTTCTTGGTTTTGTTGTGGTTATCTTTATGCTGTAGCCTTCTAAAATTGTATCCTAAATAGCATAATCTCCCAGTAAACTATTTCTTAAAACTGATTTGTCTCCATCAGAATCACCTTCTGTCTTAAGGATTTCTGTGTATCCTGAATGACTGTTATAGCTACTCTCATCTGGCAATTATTTTTCTAACATTCATTGTTTTCCCAGCACTCAATATGTAGGTGAAGGAAAGGCTTAATTTGCTCGACATTTTATATTTAAAGGGTCTTATCATCCATAGTTATATAAGTTATTATTTTAGGTATTTCTCACATTCAAAATGCCATGCTTTTATTTCACAGGGATGAAAGTGCTAAAGACATGAGCTTCCTTATATCCAACAAGATTTTTTTTTTTTTAATCGGTACCGGGGATCGAACTCACGACCGCGTGCTTGCAAGTCAGGCGCTTATGCCGCTGAGCTAAATCCCCCCTCCTCCAACAAGATTTTTAACTTGTTCAGAAACAAACAAGCTTAAGAACCTCATGAATAGAGAAGGGGGAAAGATGAGCTGAAGAAATGGCTTCCTGAGAGAAAGTGGGGGGCATGTCCAACACCTCATGTGTGCTAGAGATATGAAAATAAAATTTAGATATTTCTGATTTTGTCTAATGTTTTAAAAACATTAAAACATATTTTAATCTAGGTTTCAAATAAATGTGCAACATTATTAGGGCTGATACAGAGAAAGCATCAGGCCACCTATTCTGGACTATTTTTATTAAGCCTGAAAATTGATTAAGAAGTCATCTGTAAAGACTGACATTGATCATCACAAATGGCTATAGTAGCTTCAAGCATTGTTGCCCCACCTTGCAACAGTTTAAGTAATAGGTTCTTAGTATAAGACTATGTGAAGAAAAATAATGAAAGCTACTTCACACATTCCAGCAACCTCTTTATTACTCTTATGTGTTGGTGTTTTGAAATGGTTCTTGCACTAAAAATAGCAATAATAATCTTATGAAATTTTTCCCTTCCAGTGCTAAGGCTTGGGTTATTGAAATATTTCCCTTCTCAGTTTCCTAAGTGAGATGCACATATTTGAAAATGCAGCATTGTTTACACTGACAAAATGTATGCTTACAAGATTAGCAATTCAAACCTAAACTCACAATACCTTCAAACAGTTTAGGAAATGCACATACGTGGATGAAGTCTGGTATTTGATTGGAGAAAGTCTCTTTATAAAGAAGAAAGTAAGTAGACTATTGAATCCCTTTTTAATTTGGATTGAGTAAGTATAAACCTAATGGGTGTATACTACATGTGTGCTCTCTGGTACATACTATTGGTCTTTCAGTTATTGGCCTTTACATGTTATTTGCTTTTCAGTCATAAATATTTATATAGTATAGTCATTGAAATTAAAGCTCATATATGTTTATTGTAATGAGTTTAACATGGACTCTACAACATTTGAATTCCACAATAGTAACACAGTATCCTAGTAGAACGTTCTAATACCTACCAATTAGACATCTCTGTATCTAACTCTTATGATCACATATGTATGTGTATATATGTGTACAAATATGCATATAGAAAGTATAATTTTCCAGTCTAGAGAACCCTAATTTAAAAGCTATATAAATTCATTAATTTTTGTTGCTTCTATTTCTTCATCGATAAAATAGGCTTAATAATGATGCCATATTTCTATGGTTGCTACGTGAACAAATGTGTTAAGATACAAAAAAAACTTCTCCATCTATGTGCAATAAATGTTGGTTATTATTTTGAATATTACTTTTTTGTTTGTTTGTTGTTTGTACTGCTGGTCGAACTCATGACCTTGCACTTACCAGGTAAGCATTTGAGCCATTAAGCTAAATCCCTGGCCCCAAGATTATTACTTTGTTAAAGCTCTTTGCTTGAAATATCCCTTGAACTGCTATACTAAGAAAACTAGTACAGCAAATTGATTGAATGGGTGTGAGAGTTCTGATGCTGAGTCTCTCTTCTATTTAGGATGTGAGCAACATCTCTCTGCTCCTTTTGGATATAAAAAATATGGGAAATAACCAGAAAAAAATTA
>PVLA01015533.1:0-24807 GCA_004027455.1 Hydrochoerus hydrochaeris
GGGGGGGGGGGTAATCTGGGTCTCTCTTTCAACTCTTCAGCTCTGCCTTTTCATTCTGTTTTGTTTTTTGGTTTGAGGGAAGGTTTTTTTTGGTACCAGGAATCAGACCCAGGACCCCACTCCTGCCAGGCGACCACTGTGCCACTGAGCTACATCCCCAGTCCTGCTCTGCCTTTCTAACATGAATGCAGCCATAGATCACGTGACACAGTGGGAGTGTGGCTGTATTCAAATAAAACTTGTTTATAAAAATAAAGAAGAGTTAGGCCGGGAGTTTAGCTCAGTGGCACAGGCGCCTGCTTGGCAAGTGCAAGGTTGTGAGTTCAATCCCCGGTACCAAAGAAAGAAAGAAAGAAAGAAAGAAAGAAAGAAAGAAAGAAAAAAAGAAGTCACATTTGTTCTGCAGACCACTGGATTATGATGTGGGTAGTTCTACCCACATCATAATAGTTTAATAGTTCTTGGAAAAGAGTCATAAAACATTACTCCCCAAATTAATGAATGAAAGGGGGGTATCTGAATTACATAAGGGCCATCCCAGGGGCACCGGGCTTTCTCCAGTTGCTTGACTATGCTGCTCACTGATTAGGTGTGCAGATGTGTTATGTACAGGGACCGGCTTCCCATAGTGAATGGAACCATTGTAACCTGCAAACGCAGACTAATAAGAATCTAAAATAAAAAATAATAATTGGATGACGTCATGAGCAAGGAAATGGTCAGTGTCTGTGACCCTCTGGGGGCGGGGAGGCCACAGAAATAGCGCTCTGAGGAAATGGTCTTCGGAGCATCTTACCCCCCACCTGGTACAGGAACCCCTCCTCTGCTACCACCCCCAGCACTTGCAGCCTCACCTGCAGCGTTCTGCTCGCCCTGGAATCAGCAGGCTGCCATCAGAAAGTCATCAGCCAAACCAACTCAAGCTAAAGTGCTCAAGGGTACCAACGGTTCGATGCCTTTTATCTCTCAAAGGTGTAAAGATGTTTCAGAAGGGACCTGTTATGGCTTGTATTTGGATGTCTCCCCAAAGCCTCATGCAGTCACAGTTGGGGTTTGTCAGAGGTGGCTGGAGCTCAAGTGTTTGATGACGTGTATCCTCAGGCTGAGATTAAGGGTAGGATGCAGGGATTAAGGGTGCCCCACCCCGGATGTGGGTGTGGGTGTGGGTGACCTGGCCCGAAGGTAACCTGGATGGAACCTGAAGCCGCCTTGGTTGCTGCCACTGCTCCCTGCTGCTCACTGCCATCTGCCTGACAAAGCCTGAGCTGCGATGCCCCTCTGCCAGGGCACCCTTGGAGCCAGCCGACTATGGACTGAACCCTCTACAACCTGTGAGCAGAATAAACCTCTTCTCCTTTAACTTTGGGTGTTGGGTAGTTTGTCTCAGCAACGAGAAAAGTAACTAAGACAGAGCCTTGGAGGAGACAATTTCTTTCCCCAAATGAAAGATCCTATTATGGGGAGAAAGGTAAGCAGAAAGGTTTAGTGAGGCATCAAGGAGACCTCTTGGGAAAACACACCAGACTTCCTCTAAAGGACAGATCCTAACACAGCTTGTGATAACAGAAAACCTGAATTTGTTTTAAATGGAAGATTTTGTCCTGATTTCTAGACATACAGAACTTTTGAATGAATTTCTTCTCTCTCTCTCCCTCCCTCGCTCGGAGTGTGTGTGTGTGTGTGTGTGTGTGTGTGTGTGTGTGTGTGTGTGTGTTTCTCCCCAGTACTAGGGACCTTCACAGTGAGCTATATCTCAACCTTTTTTTTTTTTTTTTTTTTGAGATATGCTCTCAGTCACCAAGTTGCACGGGTTAGGCTCAAACTCATGATCCACCTGCCTCAAACTCCCCTAGTGCTATACTCACTACTCGCTACAGAAGTGGTCTGCGGTGCCTGAGAAAGACAGATCCTGCCCCCGAGGTCCCTGGTCCTCCTCCAGGGAGTCCTGACGCTCTCAGTCCCGCTCCTCCTACCCCAGGTGCAAAAGTCACACCACCTCTGAGGAGCTCAGCTTGGGCCAAAGGGCAGCCAGCGGGTCTCCTTTGCCATTGTCTTGGATGTGGCCCTAAGGAAACAGCGCAAAGCCAAGGCCGGAGCACGAGGCCTCCCAGCCCCAAAGGCGAGAAGGAGGCAGGACCCCTGCCTTCCCGTTGGCAGCCCCTTTGACCTTGCGCCCTGTGTGCTCCGCCCCTCGGGACACACGAGCTGCATCTCCTAAACTCGGTCAGGGTCAGCCTTTGGTTAACGCCCGCAAATCAGGAGCCCTGGCTAACGACTCTCTCCCGGAGGCGCTGCAGAGCGGTTTCAAAGCCTTTCTCAGAACCGTTTAGTGTAGCTGAAGGGACGGAGGTGGGGGAGAGGGGATTTTCCATTTCCAACTACAGAGCCGCAGTCAGGAGGCCTCTGCTGGCAGCTGGAATTTGAGGCCTGGCTTCTCTTCCTCCTCCGGCAAGGCACTAAACAGGGGAGCAATCCGGGGTCAGGCTTGCGCCCCTGAATAAAGTATGGTAATCGCCACCACGGGCAAGCGATCCTTTTCTAATTAAACTCTCCCTTACCGCCCAGGAGAAGTCTTGACCAACCAAGAGCCCCAGGACCAAATGAGTCACACAGCCGTGAGAAGGAGAATTGCAAAAGAAAAAGAACCTCGCCCGCGGGAGCTCCGGCTCACCAATCGCGTGGGAAAGGACTGCGGTGGCGCGCGCTGTGCACCCGAAGGCACGCGTGCAGGGGGCCTGGCACACGCACGCCGCAGGCACAGAGCAGCCCGAAGTGCTAATGAACAGTTACCCTGGGAGTCCAGGGCGGGACTGTTAGGGGCATGGACTATGCAGCAGCAGCACCTGCCCTGAGCTGCCCAGCACCTAGTCCAGCACCCCTGGAACTGAAGCAGGGCAGCCTGGGGGACAGATATGGTTTCTTTGACCCCCGTTTATCTCCAAGTCAGATTTCCTTTACCTTCTCCATGCCTCAGGCCCTTGGCCTCTCTGCAGGTTCTCTTCTGAGCCTGTCTTCTTCCTAAGACCCCCAAGTCCAGAAGATTTTCTCCTTCCGTGGCCAAATGTAACGCTCTGACCTTGTACTTTTCTCAGCCCCTAGTTCTCTGACAGCAAGCTTTTCTGATCAGCTCACCCCTGCTGTAAATGGGTGATAATAAAGATAGGAAGATCACATCCCGGGGCAGAGGCCCACATCGACGTCCCGGTCTCCCCAGTCAGATCTCCCCTTGGAGAGCTGGGCAACTCCCCATAGATTCGCCTCTGGCTCAGCATGGGGGAGAAGGCAGCCAGGGCAAGCTCCGCGTGAGGGTTTCAGGCCTCCCAAACCAGCAATGGGCAGGCAGTTGGCCACAGTTTACAACGCTAAATTTACACAGTCTGAAATCACTCCAGAACTTTTTTTTTCTGTTGTTTGTGAAAGGTTCTTGCTGTAGTATAAATTACTGTACGGTCATGGCGGTGGTCTAACGTGGCAGAAGGCCAAAGCAGGAACGCTTACCACTGCCTCCTCCTTCTTCAGCCCTAATTGCAACTCCCTTTCCTGTTTCCCAATCAGTTCCTTATGTGTCATCAATATCCGCCCCAGGTGCCACTTCCGATCAGAGGTCATATAACCCTCTGCCTCTTTGTGTCCAGTCAGAGAAGACAGCCCAGCCATCATGGGTTGTGTGCTGCTTTCCACATCTCCAATAAACCTGTTCTTTTCTTTTTTTACTTTTCACTTCTCTATTGCTTCACAAAACTCTAACAGTTTGCTTCGGGTTTTGGAAAGATGGGTGCCTTGTGTCTCTTGGTGATTAACCTGGAAGGGAAGAGACATGCCCTGGTAAGAAGCTTTCCAGTAAAAGTCAGAAAGGCAGAGTGATAGGGCCCTGCCCGGGATTCACCCAGTCATCACGGCAGAGTGCAATGCTGAATCATCACGGTGCTTAATTCCTGCTTCCCAGAAGCCCCTACGGCTTCTTCCTCCCAAAAGTCTTTGCCAAAGCTCATGCGTGTGAAGATTTACCCAATCCCCTGCACTCCCACAAAATAAATTAGCTTACATCAGTCCCCAAAGCCCTTCCCCCATCAGAGCCTATATAAGGCAGAACCCGCCCTTTGTCTGCTGAGAGCTGCCAGAGCCTTTTTGGTGACTCCCTCCGTGTCCACATTAAACGCTTTCTTACCTAGTCGCCTCCTCTCTTAATATTCCATGCTGCTCTAGATTGAGCACAAAGTTTTAACTCAAGCACAGAGGACTCGTTATCAATTTACTTGTTTCGCAGCTAAGAGAACAAAGCTAGAATAAAGGGAATGGGTGGATCAAAAGGCAACAAAGAAATACTAAGCCTGTGATGGTAAAAACAGGCTTAGCATCCTCAGCAGAGGGCATAATATGTCAAGAGAGGGTGAAGAAACAGTAGAACACGTCCTCCCAAAACCAAGACAAATTTTTTAAAGTGTCGAAACTAGCTGGAACTAAAAGATCTCCCAAAGTCTCATCATGAATGAGATCCTAGCAGCACAGCATTGTTAAAGAAACTAAGAAATAGTTTGATTACTTTAGCAAGATTTCTCTCTGGTACTTCCACATGTTTAGAATATATGTTTTCTAAAAATCCATTACCATTAAGAGAAAACATAGTCCATTCCTTTCACCCACGGAAGACAACTTGAGACTCGGGCAGAGGTGGCAGAGCATGAGAGGAAAGAGGCCCTGGGGACCCAACGGGAGGAGAAGGAAGCAGGTGCTGCCTCATCTGCCCACAGGTCCCTAAAATCACTGCCCAGCGGGAGAACTGGGCAAAGGTGCCCTGAATCTATGAGCCCTTTTCAGCGCACAGCACAAAACTACTCCAGAAATAGGGACGTGGCATTATTGCATTTAAGCAATAAGAGAGCTCCCCAGACTGAAGGCCCAGATGGCTGAAATGGTCGCGACAGGAGCAGCTTCCTCTGACGGCAGAGCGGCGCCAACCTCAGCAGCTGAGGAGAGCAGGAGGTGGAGGTGGCGGAGGCGGGAAGCTGCAATCAATTGGCTGGGGGTTTAGCTCAGCGGCATAAGCGCCTGCCTTGCAAGCACGCGGTCGTGAGTTCGATTCCCGGTACCGATTAATAAAAATAAAAATTGCAATCAATTGCTGCTCAGACTCAAGTCAGAAGTGAGACTTCAGATAAGTGAGGCCAGCATTGCTGCTTTGAACACCTCAGAAGGGGAGAATGAAAGAGAAGAGCTTGCTAGGAGTCAAAGAAAATAATAAAAAGTCCAGCACTAGGGCTCCTTCTCCTAGTGAGAGATGGATGAGAAGTCCAAGGATCGCTCTAAAGACAAAGGAGCCACCAAGGCATCTAGTGAGAAGGACCACGGCAGGGATAAGACCCGAAAAAGACGCAGTGCTTCCAGTGGAAGCAGCAGCACCAGGTCTCGGTCCAGCTCAACTTCCAGTTCAGGCTCTAGCTCCAGCACGGGCTCGAGCGGCGGCTCCACTTCCTCTTCGGCATCTCGCCGCTCTGGAAGCTGCAGTACATCTCGCAGCTCCAATTCCAGCAGCTCCTCTGGCTCCCCAAGCCCTTCTGGACGCAGACATGCCAACAGGCGGCGCCCCAGTTCCAAATCCAAACCACCTAAAAGAGATGCAAAGGAGAGGAAAAGGAGAAAGGCCTTCACCTGAACCTACCGAAGTGCACACCGGGAGACTTGCCAGGAATGTGACAAAGGATCACATCACGGAGATGTTTTCTACCTATGGGAAAATTTAAATGACGGACATGCCTGCAGAAAGGGTACACCCTCATCTGTCCAAAGGCTATGCATATGTGGGGCCTGAGAACCCAGAAGAAGCTGAGAAAGCACTGAAGCACATGGGTGGAGGACAAATTGATGGTCAAGAGATCACCGCTACTGCTGTGCTGGCCCCCTGGCCTAGGCCACCACCCCGGCGACTCAGCCCTCCCAGGAGAATGCTACCACCACCTCCCATGTGGCATTGGTCACCCCCACGGATGAGAAGAAGGTCACGCTCCCCAAGACGAAGATCTCCCACATGCAGGCGGTCCCATTCTCCTGGCCGCTGCTGCCACAGGAGCCACTTTAGCTCCAATTCTTCCCGATAAGCAAGGCTACCGAAGCTCACCGCTGTACTTTATGTCCCACTCAGCTCAGTTTTGTCACTTCTGTAGCCTAAGGTGGAGCAGTAGGAGAGGACCCCTCACTCAGACAGGCTTCAACGGCAGCAGTGGACACGCTTGGTCCTCAGGTGGGTTCTGGCTGCAGAAGTGCTGTGGGTTCCGGCCTGTGTCCATAAAGGCACCCTGCAGTTTTCTGTCTAGGAAGTCTACCCATTTCCCGCTCCTGAGAGTCTGTTCAGTGGCAAAGTCTGTAGGAACAAGCAAGCCTCCAGGTGACAGGGTGCCTCAGCCTTTCCAGATGACTTAGGGACAGTGTGGCAATCTGGTCATACACGGGGAACCAATCTGCCATTCCCATTAGGCCTGGCCCTTTGATTCCTACCTGAGTCCTCTTCCAGCCTTTAGGGTCAAACACCTTGAAAAAGTCCTCCTGCCCTCTGTTAGTTGCCATAAATGGTTCTTTCTATGTTTTCAACTACATCCCCACCCCATTTGTCTCCTTTACTCTTCCAGGTTGGTGAGCAGTTTGAGAGCCAGATTTGTAGATCACCATGGAGTCACCCCCAGCTGTTCAGGTTACCTTGGCAACATGTGCATTGCTTTTTTGGCTTTTATTGTACAGTCAGTGCTATAAAAATTTGAGTTTTGTAACTTTGTAGCATTTTAGATAAGGTTGTGTTTGTACTTTGTTGTGTAGAATAAACAAATTGTATTGAATAAACCTAGGATTCAAATTCAAAAAAAAAAAAGAAAGAAAGAAATGTTCCTTTCTTCCACTGTCTTGTACCCATTCTACCCAAACCGCATCCATAGAATATGGAGGCACAACCTAGGATGAGGAAAATGATATATCTACACATGCTGAGCTTCAGTGTTCAAAATAAAATTGAACTCCAACCATTTCTACCAAAGCACTTGATGATTTCTTGTATTTGGGGTTCACTCTACAAAATATGGTGCCCCATTAAACCCTACATTCCTAGGGGTTTCAAGATTGCTCCTGGTAATGTTCCTTTTGGAGTATCTGCATGAATAATTTTTCTCCGTTTGTCGAGCTTAGCAGGTTAAACGTCTCACTACTTAAGGAGAGAATCAACTTCGTGGCTGCTTTACCAGCAAAACTCACTTGTTATGCCTTGCAAGAGCGCCGCCTAGTGTCCACATATGGAACTGCATGCAAGTTTTCTTAAATTTGTTCAAGGACATATTTGGTACAGAAAAGCTCTATGAAATGCTAGTGTACACACGTAAGCAAATTTTTCAAGTCACATTATTTTCCCATTGATTTATATTGGTATTTTAACTATATGTTCCATGGAAATGGTCTCTGAGACGTTTTAAAGCTCCACTTTAAAATTCAGCAACCAGTTAAAAGTACACATTTAATAGAAAAATGGTTTCTAATAAAATATTTCCAGAATTTTAAATTGCTATTGTATCATGCTGTGCTTAAGCTAACAGAAACAGTAGTAGTTGTTAAGAACAGTCTCCGATCCCTAGGGAAATATTTGTGGATTTACCCTCCCAAAAAACAGTGTTTCATACACAGGATAATATTAACAATAAAATCAGTAAAATCTAATTCATTTTCTGATTTGCCAAGCAATCTGGGCAGGTAGTTTAAACTCTAAGCCCTACTTTTGTTGCCTATATAATCAGTAAAATGGTGCGGACTTTACAGAATCTAGGGAAGACTTTAGTGATGGAATGGATAAAATATAATTAGCCTCATGCCTGCTAGGGACTCGGAAATGCTGCATAATGTTGAAATCTGTCTTAGTCACTTTCTTCATTGCTAGGAAAAATACCCAACTCCCACAACTGAAAGGTTTATTTTGGCTCACAGTTAAGAAGTTTCAGTCTATGTTCAGCAGACTTTAAACACAGAACAGTACAGCAGATGGCCCTGAGCAGAGGAAAGCTGCTCGCATCATGGCAGTCAGGAAGCAGATAGAGAGAAGGTAGGAGACAAAGAGGAAGATCTACCTTCGAGGTCATGCCCCCAGTGGCCCTCCTCTAACCAGTCCCCGCCTTCTAAGAGCAAGTCAGATGTAACACACTTAAAACCTACTTCCCAAAAGCCCCATCTATGAGGATATGAGAACTGTGGGGGCCAAAGCCATTACATTCCACCCCTGGCTCTCCAAAGACTCATACATATCTCTTTACACGAAATACAATTAGTCCATCCTAGTCATCAAAGTCCCAACCGATTCAGCATTACTGAAAAGTCCAAGTCCAAAGTCTCCTCTGAGACTCAAGGCAAACACTGAGCTGTGCACAAATCAAAAAGGAAGTTAAACATTTCCAACATGCGAAGTTACAATATAAACATTCCTACTCCAAAAGGGAAGAACAAGGGGATACAATGGAATGGCTTTGTCCAGGCACGGTGGCAGATGTCTGTAATCCCAGCACTCAGGAGACTGAGGCAGAAGGATCATTGAGGTTCAAGGCCAGCATGGGTACATAGTGAATTAAAGTCCAGCCTCAACTACATTAAACCCTGTCCCAAATAAATAAATAAATAAATAGGGAATGGGACCAAAGGGATACCAAAATCCAGCAGGGAACATGTTAAGTCTTGAGCCCAGCACCTAAGAGATGCCAAATTCAAATGGCTTGGGCAGCTCCTGCCACCACCTCCACGGCCTCCCTGCTCACTGCCTGTGGCTTCTTCAGCAGACGTTTCATGTTCCTAGAGTCTCCACTGCACTTTTGGCCTCACTGTCACTACTTCAAACACTGCCATCTCAGGGGCACACTGTCTGGCCTTCCATGCCTTCTTCTGAAAGCTGGGTGACCACCTCCCTGACCCCATAACTCTTGCGTACTGCATGCCTATAAAACCAAAATCATGTGAAGGACTCCGAGGTCTGCTGCCAGCCCACACAGTAGCAGGGCCATGGCTAGAGACTTCCCAATGCCCAGACAGCTGAACTCCAGGCAATTTTTTCTAGTTGGTGTCCTGAATGAACTGGATTCCCTGGGGCCCTCTTTTCAAACAAAAGTTTTACAGCTTTGTGCCCATGAACCTACTACGGGAGAGGTCTTGCTGATTTCGGCAATGCTGGCAAGGCATTTTCCTATAGACTTGATGCAAAGTACTTGGCTTCTTTTTAATCCATTTTAAAACCATGCTCTCCTCTGCCAAAACTTGACAGGCCTTTCCTTTCTAAGGAAAGTGAGAACATTTTAAATGGCCTTTTTTCACCTGTTTCTCAATGTGAGTCTCACTAAAAGGAAAAAAGAGTACCCATCACACAGCTGGTGGGCTGCCTTGAAATGCCCGCCCCCAGATTAGTTAGGCCACTGTCCTTAATCTCAGTCTCCCACAAAGCCTCAGGACATGAGCAAAATGTAGAAATCTTTTCCGCCAGAGCATAATATACATGCTCTCAGGTCCAACTCCCAGTGGCATTATCCTCACTGAGATCTACTGAGTCTGATCTGTACCATCTGCATGTTTATCACCATTCCAATCATCTGAGCTCTGACCAGAACCTTCCATCAAGCTTGGCTTCCAGCATTCTAGGCTTTCTCTAGCCAACATCTCCAAACCTTTCCAAACTCCTCTCAAACCAGCTCCAATGGATTTTTTTTTTCTTTTTAGATTATTTGAGGCAGGATCTTGCCCTAATTTATACTGGACTCAAACCTACTATGTAGCCCAGGCTGGCTTGAACTCACAGTGATTCTCCTGCCCCAACCTCTCCAGTACTGGGATTATAAGGATGTGCCACCACATCCAGCCCGGAAAGATTTTAAACTGTAAGGTCAGGTAACAGTCATGGCAATGACCCCACTTCTCAAATATCAAAATCTGTCATAGTTTCCTTATTATTGAGACAAAATACTGGACAGCCACAATTTAAAAGAAGAGAAGTTTATTTTGGCTCACAGTTCAGAAGCTTCAATCCATGTTCAACGGGCTTAAACAGAAACAGCACAGCAGAAAGACCTGGGCCAAAGGAAAGCGTCTCACACTATGACAGCTGAGAAGACACAAGAGAGAAAGGAGGAGTCAGGGAGGGACATACACCCTTCTAGATCATTTCCCAGTGGCCCTCCTGGTCCTACTCCCTAAGAGCAAGTCAGAGGTAGCACCCCCATAATCCACTCACCTTCCAAAAACCCCACCGATGACCATATAAGGCTTTTCAGCAACATTAGATAAACTATAACACAATTATTATGAATATTAAATTGCAAGTACCATGCTAAATAGTCTGTGACAGTCCCTGGTTTCCTAGAACTACATAGAGCATATAGACAAGTCAAAAGCTAATTATACAATTTTTTTAAAGGACAAAGAGAAGAAAAAGGAGAAGGAGAAGGAGAAGAAAGCCCTCTGGAAACCCAAGGTAGGAGGATTTCAAGTTTGAGCCCAGCCTGGACAAATCGGCAAGAGCCTATCCCAAAATATAAAAGGGCTGGAGATGTAGCTCAGTACAAACTCCCTTGGTTTAATCTCCAGTACCATATTGAAGAAGGAAGATGAAGAGGGCTTCTATTTTCTCAGACACACACCTGTCTGGGAACTCTAAGCAGTGGGTCTTGGGAGGGCATTTTAATAGAGGAAGGGAGGGAGGAGGAGAAAAGTCAGCCAGTTACACAATGATAATTATTCATAGTGCTGCACAAATCCATAGAAGGGATTCTAAACCTAGCTTCACAAGCTGCTTCCCCATGCAATAGATTTTGGGTCTGTTTGCTTCTTAACACTTTCTCCACTCAGTTCCCAACCTTGGAGAGTGATTGATAGTATCAGCAGAAGGTGGTTAGAAAACACTGAAAGAAAGAGATCTGAATAACTAGACCCTGTATAAAACAAATGCTTCCATTAAAATGCCCTCCCGAGACCCACTGCTTAGAGTTCCCAGATAGATGTGTGCCTGAGAAGCACAGAACCAGACCTCCGGTGATTTTTTTTTTTTTTTAGATTCTTAAGAACTAAAAGATAACAGAAATGCTGTAGGGATCAGTGGGGGCCAGGAGTTATGAATTCAAAGTAGAGGAAGTAAGATATATAGCTATAAAAAGGCAATGCCAAAAAAATAAATAAAAAGGCAATACCACAGTGTGAATGTTGAGTATCTTGACTGCTGGGGGAGACACATGAACCTACACATGGATAAAACTGCATAGAACTGGCATTAGATAGTAAAATTAGATAGCCAAACATGGTGAGTACCCTGGAAACCATTAAACTATACTCTTTAAAATAGCTTTAAAATACTTGAAACTAGAAATACATATAACCACAAATTAATGCAGCAAAAGCAAAACTGGGGAAATCTGAGTAAGTTCAGATGGATGGAATCAATGTTAGCACCCTGGTTGTGATGCTGCATCATTGTTTTGCAAAAGTTACCTTTGTGAGATGAACAAAATGCAGTTTCTCTCTCTCTCTCTCTCTCACTCTGTTATCTCTTATATGTGAATGTAAAATTTTGCAGTGTAATAAAAATACAGTGAATATTTAATACAATAAAAGACATTGTTACCATTAACTCCCTCCTTCTCACAGGCCCGTCCCAACATTCCTGCCAGTTTCTGAAGCAGCTCTGGAAGTCCTCTTTCATCACTGTCTTTAGTGGTACTGTCATGGCAGCCTTGAGGTCCTGAATCCATTCAACGTTTCCCTTTCATGGTCATTTTGACCTTGGGAAAGAACCCAAAGTCTCCCAGTGCCAGCTCTGAAGAACAAAGTGGATGAGAACACTCTACAGTGGGTTCCTAACCCTGCCCTTTTAGTGACTAGAAGGCAGCAGCAACATTCACCATGTTTTTTTTTTATCATATCTTAGATAGACCATCACAAAACAGGGCTTCTAGAACTACTTCAGAAAAGGTACAAGAAGCCGGGCACAATGGCACATGCCTGTAATCCCAGCACTCAGGAGGCTGAGGGAGGAGGATTTCTGCAAGTTCAAGGCCAGCCTGGGATACAAAGTGAGCTCAAGTCCAGCCCGAAATGCATTTCAAAACTCTGTCTCAAGAAAGAAGACCAAAAAAGAAAGAAGAAAAAAGAAAATGACAAGAAAAACGGGATAAGTGTATTTGAAGCAAGGGGGAATTTTTTGAGGGGACAAATGACAATGTACCCTTTACTGTATCAACGTTTTTAACATTCACTGCATAACATCATCATCCCTTGTATTTCAATATAAAGTTCTGTTTTTTGCCAGGCATGGTGGTGCACACCTATCAGCCCAGTACTCAGGAGGCTCATCAAAATTTGAGGTCAGCCTGGGTCATATTATGAGTTCAAGGCCAGCCTGAATAGATAAACAAGACCCTGGTTTTTTTTAAATTCAATTCTCTTAACAACAGCCTTAGTTTTTCAAGAAGACTGATTTCACTGTATATTTTTCTAGTACCAATGCAGCCGTAACATATGGCTTCCAGCCTCGGTGGGAATGTGGAGCAGGAAGGAATCTGCACCCTTACCTGCTGCTCATTAAAAGCATGATTTATTTACTCCTGGGACAGCCAGTGACTATTTTCACTATGAGCATGGCTCTTCACTCATGCCCAGTAGGTAACTCAAAGCAGAGCAAACTTTGGCCTTCGTTTTGCATCTTTTCTTACTGTAAATCTTTGACCAAGCCTCCTCTCAGCTCTGCATAGGGCTATGTGGACCATTTAAGCAGTGTCTGCATGGACGCTGGCTGGACAGCTGATTGATCCTGAATTTACGTCGTCTCATCCCTCTTCAGATGGAGGACACCAAGGGAAGAGGTTCACAGGGACATTCTGCCACACCCAGAAGCCTGGAGTCACTTCCTAACCTGTGATCACCAGAGTTCCAGGAAAAGCTAAACCCTAATGGAACTGATACCTAACTGAGACCCCCCACAGACAGAAACAATCTTTTCCCGGAAACACAACCCTGGGTCAGGCACACCAAATCCAGAACTATGGCACTAGGACTGAGATCGTGGTCAACCAGCCCTCAAGCCACCAGCTAACCCTTCAAAGCTGGTCTCCTGCCATTGTGGCTGGGCTATCTGAACTCACATCATCAGAGTATCTCCGAGGCTAGAGTCCTCACCCACCTTCCCCTCTAACTTTCTAATTTAAGCTTTTTTTTTCCTGTAAATTTTTGCTTTAGTTTTAATTTGCATTTCTTCTAAAGCAAGGACCTAGACTAGCTGGCACAATATTATCCAAAGATAGTAGAGAAAGAAATGCTTTTCTTTTTTTTTTTTAATGGTAAAAACTTTACTATTTCTAAATACACTGAAGACAAACTTTTCAAAAATACATTTTTGTCTCAAAAACTTAATTAAAAAAAATAAAGGAAAGCTAATAAGTAGGCAGAATGTCTCGAGAGCTCTTGGAATTATCAAGGAAGCTCTGCACAGTGGATCTAACCTAGGACCCATGTTCCTGGCTTTGCCAGACATGCTCAGGCTCAGCCTTGGGGACAGCAGGTGACCACTGACACGAGCTCCTTTTCCAGGTCACAGCTGCAGTTAGTTACTTCATCTAGTACCTTTACCATTTTCTCTAGGACTATCTGGTATAGATCCTATTGTGTATACTGCTAACAATTAAGAATATGTTCTCTCCGTATGTATGTGTGAGTAGGAAGGAGAGTGTGAGAATTCCAACTTCAACCAGCCCAGGTCAGAGATCCCTCTAAGAGTCCCAATGTCCTCAACAGGCTCCTAGCAATCGGGTCATCTTTCTTGCATGGATTTTTCTTTTTTTTTTTTTTTTTTTTTTTACATTGCACAGAGCAGGAGACAAGTCAGAGGTGAAAATAAACCTTTGCTTAACCTCACATAAACTTGGTTTTGAGAAGTTGAACTAGCAAACACTATTTTCTGCAGCCATCTGAAGTATCATGCGATCACTCACCAGGGTCTTGGAATGAGCAGGCTACCTCTCCCACCCTGTGGGACCAAGGTGAAGGCCAGTCAGGTCACCCAGCCTTCCAAAGGACCCTGTCCTCAAGCAGCCACCTAATGGAGGAGGAACACACACAGGGTCCCAGTGTGCCCTAGAACCTTCTAGATCTTTCTGTTTGTAAGACTGCATCTTAATCTCACCAGTGGTTTCCAAAGTAGATCAGGCCCTTGCAGATGACAGACAATCTTTGTGGTCGAGAGACCCAAGCCCCTGATTCAAAAATGTCCCCTCATGAGCTGTGGCCTTGGAGGGGGCATTAGGACATCCAGGCAACTAGAGCTGAGGGTTTGCTACTCTCCAATGCCTGTCACACAGTGGTAGGGCTGGGGGTCACCTCCTCAGCTGACTCCTGGCTGGAGTCCAGGAGGGGATGGAAGCTGTGGCCTCCTGTGACCTTCTTACAGGCAGCACCTAGAAACTTCAAACTGCTTTTTGCTAATTATGGGAAAGATGCTCAAGTTTACCACTTAAAGGAACCATAGGCAAGAAATGCCTTTGTTTTAATAATCAGAAACATTTCCTACCTATGCAGCTTTTTCTCCCAGATTCAAAGATTTCATGCTGTCCCAAGTGGTCAGCATTTGTATTAACTATACATCCAAGTAGCCAGGAGCTTTCTGAGAAGTGACCTATCCTGGAAAAGTTGAACTATGTTTATTTTTTTTTCAGTTCAGATTTTATGCCTTAAATTCATTTCTTTTAGAGATGAAAAATAAATAGCATTTATAAAAGTGGTTCTTTCAATCAAGCTTTCTGTGAAACAAAATAGCCCCTTTCATTTTAATTATTCAACCAATTTTACTAAGTTCAAACAGGGACACTGCACCCAAGTGCGTTTTTGCAGATAAGGTGACGAACTGCCATCGGGATTCCATAGATAGACTTAATCCTAAGAGGTGACTGTGCTTCTCTGTTCGTCTTCTCCTTCTGTGTCCCCTTCCCACAAATCAGCACTTGCTATAACCAAAGACTGTAATTCCACCCATTGCACTTGCTTCCTGGCCTTGACATTTCCTGCTGTGACCTGGCAGCCCTGACTTGTTACGCACTCATGCCTCCATTCACAGCACTAGGCAGGAGATTAGGGCATGGTCAACTGGATGGACAAGTGGGCAGGACTTGTCAAGCTCCAGGACACGTGCAAGAAAACATGTTCCTGACCCCTACACCTGGGACCAATCTTTTTTTTTTTTGTCTTTTTTCTTTTGTCTTTTATTTTTTTGAGACAGGTTCTTGTTATGAAGTTCAGGCTGGCCTTGCACTCACTTTGTAGCCCAGATTAGTCTCAAACTCACAACAATCCTCCTGCCTCAACCCGAGTGCTGGGATTATAGGTGTGCACTATCACACCTGGCAAGGACCAATCATTCCTGACCAGAGAAAAGTCCTCAGAAAGTGCTGAAACACCATCAGAATGGTTATATCCATTTACATGAGGGGTATGAAAATAAGAATGACCCCAAATACAAGTTTCTATTCAAAGCCCTGCCAGGACAACTTGTGATTTCAACAACTCAACTTTTCTATTTAACTCAGCTGTCTTTACTCTGTCAAGTTCCTGACTGCTTCAACACGTGAGTCCCCTGAGGACTGTCTCATGCACACCAGCTAAGTAAAGTCTTTCACCTCATTTCAGTCACTTAATTCCTTTTAACACCATGAGATGTATTTATTCCATCTCACAACTTAGGAACATCTTAGCAAGAGGGAAAAAAAATAGCACGTTATAAATAGCAGGCATTTGCAATTCAGTGATATTATAGCCAAGTGTACCAGGGTTTGAAAGAAACCCAGCTTTGAGCCAGACCAGCCATGTTGGAGTCTCTCACAGACATTCTTCTGCTCCTTGATTGGCTCTGTGCTAAGGGCTAGTGTTGTCTTGCAACACTAGATGCCCATGATTTAAGAACCATTAGGTGAGAACTTAAGGCAGAGATAATTCTATCCATTCACTTATTTATTATGGTCGTTGCATCTGGCCAGAGGTACAGTACCAAGATCTCACAGGATCATAGCCTGAGACCTGCTGATGTTCATACACCACTCTCCAAGTCTGCACTTGCTCCACTTTCCAATGGGAGGCAATGAACCGCCATAATTCACCCAAAAGGGATACACCTGGAGAGAGGCTGGCATCCTCAGAAGACAACGTATGTGGCCCCGGCAGAATGAATCGGGGTATTAACTACACCATAAACATAGCCTCGGGCAGTGCTACAGGACGGCTTCCGAGGAGGAAGGGGGGTCATGCAAACAGGGCAGAAAAATATATATATAACATTAAGAACTAACCCAAAGCAATTGTATTTTATTAACTACTTTTTGTTGCTACATTGATAACTGTTGATGCCTCTGTCTAGAAAAGGGAAAAATGTAAAGTCTACATACCAAGAACTAAACTGATGAATTCAAATTTAATTTGCTGACTGAATACAGGAAGGTTACAGCCAGGTTCTTAGTGACTTGAAGTTTGGATCTAAGGACAGACCCAGCACTTGTTCTCAATGTCAAACCTCAGCTTTGCTTGGTGTCAGTGGGCTAATTAAAGAAGCACCAGAGGAGCAAAATCAATAACCTTTGTTAAACTGCATCATTTTCCCAAACCATATCAATAGTAAATAGCATTGCCAAATCCCAGAGATCGAGGCTGGGGGAAACACGTTCCCTGGGGCTTTCAAGGAGACACAGCTGTCCTGAAGGAAGACTGCAAAACTGGATCATGTTCCCCAGGCCCTCACCCCGCAGCCCCACACCCGGACTGTGGCACCTTCCCCCCTCCTGCACCCCCAGGACCGTGAGGCTCTGTGGGTACTGAGGAAGGGATGCGTCCCTCCACTGTAGAGGGATAAGACGGGCTTCACAGTTATGAGTTTGCCCTCTGCAAACAGGCAGAGCTCTGCTGCCTGAACAAAAGCCAAGTTCTAAAGTTCAGTGCAGAAGACAGTGTGTTGCTTTCAACAGAGACACAGTGACATATGCGCACACACACACCTAGCTCAGCGCACTTCTGAGCTGAGGCAAGTAACCCTGACGCTCTGGACTGCCTTTCATTGCTAATTGTGACCTTGTTAAGAATCAGAGGCCTCTAGCACAAGTCCAATCGCTACAGCTCCTGCTAACACACTGCTGGCACTGAGGAGAGTGCAGGGGCCTTAATAATCACTAGACGGTCCACCTGGGATCCAGCACGCACCCAGTGTCCAATAGCTGCTCGTGTGTCGTGCGTATCACCTGTGGTGGGCTGCCTGATGGTATTCATAGGTATCAGATCCAAATCCCCAGAGCCTGTAAATGTTGCCTTAGGTGACAAAGGTAGGCAGACATGATTAAGAAGCTTCAAGCCAGACATAGTGACACATGTCTGTAATCCCAGCCTGGACAACTTAACAATTTAGTGATATAGAGGACTGTCCAGGCCTCATCTCAGTCTGGAGGAGTTTGTATTTGTAATCCCAAGGAAAATTTGTTAGAATTCTAGTAATTTCCCATCTACTACTTCTAGTGCAACCCATGGCAAGAATAACGAGACAAAGACATCTGCAGTTTTGGGGAGCCCAGGGGGTCCTAAGTCCATTTGGAACAGTGGCTAACCGTAACAGAGGCCATGACCCCGGGCCAAACCCAGGTTTTATTAATTTGTGAAGCAGGGAGTGGCTCAGGGTCGAGTGAATGTGAGGATGGAGGGAAGTACTGAGTACTGTGAGCTGGGCTAGGTATGAGGCATAATAGCACCTCTGCAATGTGCAGAGAGAGACAGCTATACAGAGAGTACCGGGATTCCAGTGACAGGTAGCATCTAAATTTGGGAGAATCTTTATAGCACAGTTTGAGGAAGAATCTTGTGTTTTGGGTTGGTTGCCTGAGTGTTGATGTCTGGCCTTTCTGCCATGGGACTTCACGGCCTCAGCCTCAAGGCTCAGTCCCAGTTGACAATACGGTGTCTCTCAGCCTAGCAAACGCATCATAGTAGAGAGCTATAGACAGGGCTTTGCTGACTTGTCGCATTGATTCAAAGGCTACGTGGGACTAGGGATATAGCTCAGGGTTGCAGCGTCTACTTGGAAAGCACAAAGTCCTGAGTTCAATTCCTGGTACCCACAAAAAAAAAAAAAAAAAAAGAAAGAATCAAAGGCTACACATCAGCACCTGGGCTAGACCCATTCACATTGCTTATAGCCAGTTGAGGGGGTGGAGCATTTTCCTAGCCAGCTCTGTACACACCAGTACACAGAATGAGGGTGAGGATTGGCCAACATGGAGACACATGGTCTCCTCTAAGGAGAGCCATCCGGGTGATCCTCCACAAGCAAAAGCCTGTCTTAAAATAAAAAATCAGACAAATGCTAGAGTAGTAATTCACTTCAAAGGTCCTGGGTTCAAGCCCCAGCACCATAAAAAAAAAATCTTGAGGTGAGAAAAGTATCCTCAAGTATCTGTGGGAGTTAAATCAAATCACAAGCACTCTTATAAAAGAGGTGAAAGGGGGGTTTCTGTGTAGCTCAGTGGTGAGGGCTTGCATGAGGTCCAACAAAGAGAGAGAGAGAGAGCGCAAGCAGGGGGGTAAGGATCAAGTGACTACAGAGAAAGCAATTGACGTGAAGGGCCACAAGCCAAGGAATGGCAGCAGCCACCAGAGGCTGAAGAAGGAGCTTCTGAATGGAACAAAGCCCTGCCAATGCCTGGCTTGGATTCTGTGAACTACCTTTGCACTTTTGGCCTCCAAAACTAAGAAACAATAAGTTCTTATTGTTTGAGGCCACCAAGCCTGTGGTAGTCTGTTACAATAGCACTGCATTACAGATACCCAAGTTGCCCAATAGAAAAAGTGATTACCCTAATGAAGGGAGAAAAAAAACAGAAGTTGCTGGTGAAAACCTAAGAGTAACTCCCCAGAAGTGGCAGGAACTAACTATATACAGGACAGTAGTGACTGCAGCCCAATAGCGGACATGAGAATGGAGAGAGGTAGTGACCTCATTAAACCTTGCACTCTTGGTGGGAAGGAGGAAGTCAGGAGAAACTAAGAACACACAGGCAGCACTAGAGGGAAAGGCCTGAGGGAACTCAGGATCAGACAGCGGTGCTCATACACAGCCAAAAGAAGCATGCCAGCAAGAAGGGAATCCTATAAGAATAGTAAAACTCAAGCTGGGCGTGGTGGCACATACCTGTAATCCCAGCACTCACTCGGGAGGCTGAGGCAGGAGGATCACTTTGAGTTAGAGTCCAGCCTGAGCTACATAAGTGAGTTCAAGGCCAGCCTGCACTACCTAGTGAAACCCTGTCTCAAAAAACAGAAAAGGAAAAAGAAAAGCTCTTATTACAAAGCACATCAGATTCACTATTTTGCTTCCCTGTTTTAAAATGCTAATAAGGAAGTACATGTAAGAGAAACTCTTTCCTATTATTTCAGGTTATATTTGGAGAACTCAGTGCGTTCATCAGGGTTTCCATAAAACACAGGGCTGATAGGATACATGCATACAGAAAAAAGGTTTATTAGTATACAGCATTGGTTCATCCAATTGTGGAAGGTGAGGGGTCCCACAGTCTACCATTTGCAAGCTGGGGTCCCAGGAAAGCTGGTGGTGTCATTTGAGTCAAACCCAAAGGACTGAGAGCCAGGGGATCCAATGGTGAATGTCCCAGTCCTCATCTAAAAGCCGGAAACCTAGGAATACCCATGTGTGAGGGCAGAAGACACAGGTCCCCATTCCAGCAGACTGAGTGAATTCACTCTTCCCCTTTGTTTCTGTTCCATTTTAGGCCTCACACCAGTAAGAATATCTTCTTACTCAATCTGCTACACAAATGGTAATCTCTGAAAAACAGCCTCACAGACATATGCAGAAATACTGTTTTACTCACTGAATTAGTCAACTTTCCATTGTTGAAACTCAATACCTGATACCTGAAACTTAAAGAAGAGGTTTCTTTTAGCTCATAGTTTCAGAGGGTTCAGTCCATGGCTGCCAAGCTCCAGAACAGACAAGTTGTTCACACTATAGTGGTCATAAAGCAAAGAGAAAAGGGAGAAGTGGAGAACAAGAAAACACCCTTCAATGTCACATTCCCCATGTCCCATCTCTTCTGACCAAGCCCCAGCTCTGAAACAGCAAAGAGAGCTGTGAACTCATCTGTGAACTAATGCAGTGATTACTACAGCACTGTGATGATCCAACCACCTTCTAAAAGCCCCATCTCTGATCATACGACCTTTAGAGAACATTTTAGATCTAAGCCATAACACCAGCTATCCAGATGTGCCATCACCCAGTCAGGAACTATAAACTTAATTATTAGACCCGTGTAATGAGTCGAATTGTGTCCCTCCACAAAAGACAACATTACACCTGACATGGTGACTCATTTTAGAAACAGGGTCTTTACAGAAATAATCAAGTCAAAATGAGGTCATTAAGATTGGGCCCTAATCCAATAGAAATCATATTTCTTATTTAAAGAGAGAGATGAAAACAGAAACAGATCTCCACAGAAGGAGGGCGATGTGTAGCCACAAGGAAAATGCTGCATGAATATAGAGGACCGGAGCAATATACCTATAACCTAGGGAATGCCACAGACTGTCAGTCAACCACCAGAGCTAAGGAAAGATTCCCTGCTCCAAGATTCAGCAGGAATATGACCCCTCCAACATCTCAATTTTGGATTTCTTACCTCCCAATTTATGAGACAACAAATGTGCGTTGTCTGTGTCACCCAGCCTGTTATGACGGCAGCCCTAGGAAACCAATGCACTGCACTTTCCCAAATGCATAATATAGGCCGCACTTTTTCAGCCACACTGATTTTAACCCCTGCACCGGGGTCCAGCAGTTCCCACCCCCACCAAACACACTCGCATCTCTCCCTCCATGACTCAGAAGCAGCAGCTCCTATGGACTAACCCTCTCAAAGTGTACTATCAAGAACTTTCAAACGTTTCTAAAAACAAAAAATTTGACTTGTTCATGATTTGGAAAAGATGTTTCTCCCACATGCTTTTTTTTTGGGGGGGGGACTGGGACTTGAACTCAGGACCTTACACTTGCCGAGCAGCAGCTGGGCTGCTGAGCTACATCCCCAGCCTTCTCCCACATGTTTTTACTTTGGTGAAAGGTTTACAACATTCCATTATTGCTGTTTGACAGCTCCCCCCACCCCGGCTTCAAACCTGGCAGCAGGAGGAAATGATGGACTCTGTGTTCTCCAGAAATGACAACCAAACAACAAGGTTTGACGAGACACTGTCTTCCTCTTGAATTCCTCAAAAAACAACATCCCCCATGCAGGAAGCTTCCCAGGCAGTTTCTCATAAAACAGAAGCTCAGTCTCAAAGACAAAGAAACAACAGCAGAAGAGCACTGAGCAATAGGGAAACCATTAGAGGAGAGGAAGGGAAGTGCTGGGAACGGGGTGATGGTGGCAAGAATGGTCCAAGCATGCTACACCTAGAGGCACGCTTCCCAGCCGCCGTCCAGGCAAGCGGTGCTGTGTTGCTTCCCACTGGCTCAACCTCGGTCTTCCCAGCATGTTTGGACTACAACAGGCTGATGAGGCATGAACGGGTGTGTGTGCGCAGGAAGACGGGACGCTGAGTGTAACCCTGAAACACTGCCTGGTCCAAAGACCATGAAACAGCGCTCTCCAAGACAGCGACAAAGATTTGCCCACCCAGAGAGGGAGCTCAGAAGCTCCTTTCAGCCTTGGGATGTGATAATTAGCGTTTCCCTGGTGCTCCATTCTACTGATGAGAACATCAAGGCTTCCCAACCCAGCCTCCAGACTCCCGGCCAGTTCAGGTTCCCTGGTGTCCATCAATTAGGGATCAATGACCCTTTATAAATATCAGTAAAATTTGAAATCTGGCTCTTTGGAATTGTCAGCACAGTGAATAAAACAGCAAGGCAGCACCTCACTTTATTTATTGCTTAGTTCACAGCGCCCATGCTGACATCTGCTCAGCCCAGGGTTATTTAAGGCCTAATGTCTATGGTGCTGGAGTGTACCATGAAATAAATCGGGTTTCAGCTAATTAAACGCCGCCAAAAAGCTGAGGTGTTTGAAAAATCTCAAAATCCATCTATCGGCCTGTCCCAGAGCCAAGAGCCTCTGCTGTTATATGACAATAAAAGAGATGCTATGTAAATTTTAAATATTTTGTTGAACATAAATAATTTGAATATCTAGCCATTTTCTAAGGCAAAATATCTAAGGGCTAATGTGCAGAAAGCATTGCAGATGTTCACAAACTACAGAAATGTCAATTTGCTTTTAAGTTCCTTTTAAGCAATTTTTTTACTCTAAAGAAGTGAACATTTATAACTGTAAATAAATCGTTTGTGGTTTGGGCAAATGTTTAGGGATATTCAATAAAACGTTCATACAAATATTCAGTTATGGAGATAATTTGATTTAAATAGATGGTACTTTCAATAAATAAACATTTTCAACATGAATAAACATTTTAAACAACCAGCGAGCATCAAAACCCAGCTGATGTTTCATGCAAATCTCTGGAAAACACTTTATTTAGCAGTTCTTCTTACATACACCACATGTTGCTGATGAATCTTTCACACTAATATAAGCAGCATTCGCATGAAAGCAGCACTTTTTCTTGGGAGAATCTAGCTTTTTGTACAGCATCGCTGTTTTATTGTATCCTTTCCTTTTTCGTAGCCCTTCACCGTGCAGTGCACTGGTGTAGATGGTGCTGAGCATGGTCCCAGGAACCTGCATGCCTGTGTTCACACTGTCTCTGCTACTCAGGGCTCTGTGACTGGGCTGGTTTCACTTTTAAACTCAGTGTCATCTCTTATATCTTGGAAATCATAATATCCTCCTCCTAGGAACAAGGGTTAAATAAGATCATGTAAATAGTGTACCCTGAAAACACCATACCATTGTAATTGTTATCACTTGATATGATTTTGTGTAAATTGAATGTTCTACCTAAATCTCTTCAAACAGACTTTGGGCCATCCATTGTTTTGGTCTGTAACTATTTTCCTACACTGGTAATGGGAATTCAGATGGGTGCAACATTCGAGGAGAGCAGTTTGGCAGTAGCTCTCAAAATTGGAAATGTGCGTTTTCTTTGATCCAGCAACTGTGCTCCAGGGAATTTACCTATCGCTAGCTAGTTGACAAATGTGTTCCTAGATCAACGTCCCAGGATGTTCATTGATGCATTCTTGTAATAACTAAATAAAGGAACAACTTAGATGTTCATCAATACATAATTAAGTAAATGGCCATAAACTCCTACTTGTCGCGAAAGGAATTTTACCTTTGCATGGTTGGTTAATGGATTGCTACCACTAGTGTCTGTGAGAATACTGATAGGTTTTTAGCCACATAAATCTGCCAGTCATCATGGCGGAGGTCCAACATGGTGAGGAGACCATAAAAAGACACCTTATCAGTCTTCTTCCTCTGGTGCTCCAGACCCAAAATAGACTTCCTGCCTTTCCTTCCGGCTTGTGCCAAAAGCACTCCAATCCCTAGATAAAACATCACTCCTGCTCCATCATTACCAGCTAGTTTAGCACCACTCCAATGAGAGTTAATATAAGCAGCTGCATCCTTTTGTTAGAGCTGAGAGAGCTACTGAACCCCCTTTTCTGCAGCCTCTCCCGTGCCCCCCTTATTAAAGGCCTCATCATACTTTGTCTCCTTCTTATCTCTCTCATTCTCTCCATGCTGCTTCAGATTGAATGCCAAAAAATACTCAGTCAAACACTTAATGTGTTCCTCCTCACAGAGGGAGCCCAGACAGTGATCCATGGCTGATCACTCTCCACCCATTATGCACGCAATCCAAGAGAACTGTGTGAGTGACAAATTGGGGCAGAGTCACTAGACAAGCCCTACCCAGCAAATTCCTTCTACTTCACATGACAGGACAGTCCACAGGGAACAAGGGCTCCTTCTCCTCCCAGTGTCTACACCAAGCAATTTCTCCACTGATCAGCCCTGCCAGTCACTGGGTAGGCACAACTGTACTTTCATCATCACTGTTAGCAACAACCAGAGGTATATTTCAATCTGACCAGGACTTTCACAAGAAAGGCAAAGCTTTTAAAGAGCCACATGAAGACCACCACATGCCCCACAGATGTAAAATGCCTGGAAATGGATTACCGGTGTATCCCTTGAACAGAATCTAGGCCTTCAAATGACCAAATGTACCATATGAATAATTTTATTTTCAAGAATGTCACACATCTTCTGTATGTTGCAGTATATACATGGTTTCCTAGTTTAGAGAGAGGGTCTAGGAAAGAAGGTGGACTTTTCAGCATGTACCTAGCAGCACTCTTTGCATTATCTAACTATACTTGTAGTGTTAGTTATTTGACGGTTTCTAACTTAACACTGGCCCTGAAAGGTTATTGGGAAGCACAGTTATGAACAATTTTCTTTTCTTCTTTATACTTTTTGGATTAAGCACTTCATATAAATAAAGAAAAAATAAAACATAATACGAAATAGAGAGATAGGTCTTTTTTCAGATAGGAAAGGGAGCAGAAGAGGAAGTAAGGGAAGAGAGGGTAAGAGGCTGGAAGACAACTGAGGTATGTTATGTACTTGTGCCAATTCCCCATGAGGAATGGAATCACATGTACTGCAAGCATGTACTAATAAAAATAAAATTTAAAAAAGGACAAGTCCTTGTTAGAAAGAAAGAGAAAATCAGTAGGACAGAAGAAAGGAAGGAAGAGAGAAAGAGAACAAGAGCAAGAAGAAAAAAAGGAAGGAAGGAAGGAAAAGA